>QKQZ01037402.1:0-33994 GCA_003595255.1 Solenopsis fugax
ATACAAAATTTATGTAGCAAATTATAGCTTTGCTGACGCAACAAATCCATTTTTTTCCGTGCAATCATATTAAGGAATCTCACAACAGTTTCAAAGCTGCTTTTTTTACTGAACGCATTCTCTCAATTGTTTAGTGATTTAAATGTAAAATCGCACCTTAACATGATAACCACGCACATGGTGGTGAATTTCTTTCATCCGCTGATGTTTCTTCCCATCTGTCGTGCCAACAAACTTCCCGGATGGCACACTTTCTGGAATGGCTGTGTTACTTATTAGAGTGGAATTGAATAGAATCTCATAATTCCTAACAAACGATATATGATGAATCGTATTATTGTTATTAAATTGTTGTTATTATTATTGAGTTATTATTACATAAATATTTTGCTTTAGATGGAAATAAAAATGTTTTGCATGCATTTCAGTTACGAATAAAACAATTCGTTTGATTAACAAAATCTATACGGAAATCTTAATAATATATCTATATAGAAATCTTAATAATATATCTACACAGAAATCTTAATGATATATTAACATAATGAATAATAAATAATGTTTAATTTATAAGACATACACAGTTCAAAAATGTTACGCCAGCTAGTATTTGTGATAATTAATAATGATATACATTTCTTATGTAAGAATCAGTTCCCGAGCTATTTAAAATTATCTAATCAGCTCAATCGTTAATGTACGACATGTGTTTTATGATTCACACACCATAATTCAAAGACGAAATGCAATAAAGTATGGTATAGTAACTCGAGATCAAAGCGTGCTAGCGGGTGTGAGTAATTTCGTTATAACACAATTATGCTGCAACACTTGCTCGAGTTTCATCTGTATGCAATTCGTGCAACTGAAAGTAAAATTACGGAGAAATGTAATAGAAACGGAAAGGTAATGCTATCGTCACGAAAGAAAGCATCGTCTATTGTAATAAAAAATAATTATAGTGATCATCATATCAAACATCATTATACTGTTTTCGCATGTTTACATCATTATACATTCGAAGAATACGTAAAGATTTATTTCACTCAATAATTTAATCGTAATCAATTATCGAAAATAATTCCGTTTCTGTAATTTACGATTAGAAACGTCAAGAAAAATGTTATGATTTGTTAATGACAATTTATTTAAGACAAACTAAACTGCAATGTCTGCGATAATACATTCGAGATGCAACTCATTGTGCCGACTTCATTTTGCAGTTTTCATGCGCGTTTACTTTTCGCAATTAAAAGTCTCGTAATCATATTATTACGAAGAACACAAAAGAGTGCATCTCTCTTAAGGAAGCAAAATTTAAGCTATTCCTGAAAGACTCCCCCGTCTTGAATTAAATAATATATTGTTGTGAATTGTATGTACACGAGTTGCAGTAACTGTTGGCTAAACATATGTATGCGTACGGCGCAATATCACAAACTGAAGAGTACATACATTTCGCCTCAAAAGAAAGTCGTACGTTATTTGTCAGATACTACGTGAAGCATGCGCTGAATCTCGAGAGAAAACGACACGTGCTGTAGGATTAGTAGGTCAGTGTTCCTCTTTAACCATCCTCCGTTTCTTTCCAGTCACCGATAAGTATTCGATTTATTTTCGGTCATTAATAATCTGAAAAACGATCTACATCATTTTTAATAGTTAATAATATTAACGTGCAATTGAAAAAAAGTATTCCTGCCTTACAAGTTTTTAATTCAGCTATTAACCCAGAAAACATCTAAGTCTTGTGAATATTTAAAAGATATCTTATTAAATATATCTTCAAGATATTTCTAGAAAATATCGAAAAGACATCTTAAAATATATTTAAGATATTTGTCATATAAAATGTCTTTCAGATTTCTAGAAGATATCTTCAAGATATCTTCACAGATATATGAAATAATATCTCAAAATGTTGCGTAAGATATATTTTAGATCGCTAAAAGATGTTTTTTCGAAGCTTTTCGAAAATTGCAAGCCATCTCAAGACATAGCAAGACATCTTTTAGAAATCTAAAAGGCATCTTTTTGTTTATGTGGGAATTCGTATTCAATTATTATTGCTTCGTTGCATTTTCTTTCCTGAGAAACGTAAATTCCTTTCGCAATATCATTTCTTGTTTTTTACAAATAACACATAACAAATAATACATCCATAACAATAATAGATAACAGATAACAAACGTGGGTAATTATTTACAAGAGCTACAGCACCTCCGATTTTGTGCTCGTATGCGAATCCGGTTCCTTCCGATGAGCAAAAAAAATCATATTTTGCGATCGCACAATTTTCTTACCAAATGGCAAACGCAGCGAAATCGATCATTCTGATCGAAAACGTGAGATGCTACACAATCCTGTCCGAGTGACTTGCATCACCTCAGGCCCCGTTATAAAGACTCTAGGAATTTCGATCCGTGATTGGTAATGACCTTAAAGACACCATTGGCCTGCTTTCCGGAGAACCTGTTCCTGCTTGAATGTAGCATTATTTATGTTCTTTCTCTTCATCTTTCCTCTACCGCCTTCCCCTTTCTCCGCCTCGAACGTATTCTGTCTGACTACATCATGTACCGTTTTGAAGTACTTTTACTAGGACGACACTTCTCCGTGCCAAGCCTACGTTCCGGAAGAGAAACGCACGCATAAATGCATCCTCCGGCACATTGTAAAGCTTGTCCAATTTAGAAGTAGTTTTGATTAACGTTTTAACATTTGATTTTGAATATTGATTTTATGATTATTAGAACTCTGTCCCAATTATACCGCCATTTTAAGTAAATAGTGACAGTTAAGATATTTATTTTTTAGTTTCTCGATATACAATAAACATTCTTTTTCATCCTTCTTCAAGTAAAAGCTTTAATTTACACAAAATAAGAACTGTAAATTCGAAAAGTTTGATTATTTAAATATAATGAAAGAAATAAAAATATAAGATATAAATCTTTTACTTTCAATCCTGCCAATTAATGGCCTAAATAATGGCCACTCCCTTCCTCCCACGTTTTCGATTATTGCCGCCGTATCTAATATTGACTCCCTATTTACTATTCATATCCTCAATACTACTAATCCTACAGCACGTGACGTTTTCTCTCGAGATTTATGTTTATATAATAATAGTTCATCATTTTAATATTTTTAATATAAAATGTTCTCATACTTTTCATTCTAATAATATAACTGACAAAAGTGACAGTTACTTAAGGCAATCTTGTAATAAGAATTGACTATAAATGTATAAAAAAAAATGTGTCAAGACCTAAGAAGCTAACGTATGCACGATTAAATAAAGTTTTTTCATTCTTCCTTTTTGCAATTTAAATAGCTTTTTTTAATGAAACTTATCATGTATTAAACGGTATTTCTTTTTGAACACAAAAAATTTTCGATAGTCAATTCGGTATAGAAAAAAAGTCCTCGATGACTGAATAAACAAGAGAATTCAAATGAACAAAAAGTAGATGAAAGGATTGTTGTTTCATCTGAACATATATCATACATACATTTGCTTTTTATGCTCACGCATTTTTCTTAAATTTTATTTACATTTATCTGTTGACGAATTAATCTCTCTCATGTTGTATTGATTTTAATTTATTTTCTCCTTTATTTTTTTATTTAATTATTTCCTTCATCTTATTCACTGTTGTCTTATATTTTTATACATGTAAAAAATCACTAAAAAGCACAAAAGTTTTCTATTCCAAAAGACACTTTTAACTTGTAATAACATTTTCATTGAAAATTAAATAGAAACAAATCGTAGCGTTTAATCAATTGAAACTGTTTCAGTCTTGAGTCTTGTTGTGAATCATCTTATTATCGTGAAATTTCAAACCGCGTTGTAAAATAGAAAGATGTACGTTTTCGATAGCGCTTTCACGAGGATCATTCACACCCGTTCTTTACTACTAACATGACAGCAATACAGTTGCAGAAAACGAGGAGACAGCTGTACCACTGACTTATAGTGAATCTATAATTAACCTTTAGTCACGTGGATCTTTTCTCTTTTGATTAGAGAAAAACGAGCAAAATATTAACATTGAAAAGCAAAATTGAACTCATTAACGACATTGATAAGAAATACACTGAAAAAAATCAATGTACTTTCACATGAAAATTACTTGTTTGTGACCGGAAAATTACCTAATTATAATTGGAATTTTTTTTCCGAGTTTTTTTATAGTGAAAATACATGCTAATGATAAAATATATATGAAAGTACTACTTTATGCAAAAATAATTTGTAGTTTTTAATTTAATCGATATTTTTACAATGTATGAACAGAAAAAATATAATTTTTAACAGATTTTTATTAATATAATCTGTAATTTTCCATATAGGCAGTAATATTATATGATTATACTGGGTCGAAAAAAACCCAGTGTAATCATGTAATTTCATACAAATTTTTTTTCAATGTAGATGCATCTTTATCTGTTTAAAGCTAACGTAGAAACTAACGTGAGATTTCAATGAATAAGTGAGTAGATAATTATGAAAATAATTATGGAAATAATTATAGTTGTTTGTTAAAACAACTATATTTGCATTTACATCACATAAATAACTTGTTAAATTTTAGTATTCAAAAATTAAGCTTTAAACAACTACACTGAGTGAAAAAATTACTAAATTTTAATAAATATTTATTCGAATAGTCCTACTGAAACATTTACTAAATGTAAATATATATTTATTTAGTACAAGAACCACTAATTTAATAAGTATTTTTTTATAAAGTAAATGTTTATATACCATAAGTAAATATTTTATTAGTATTGTTCGAATAAATAGTTATTAAAATTTAGTAAATTTTTTAAACAGATTTCAGTGCATAATTTCTAAATCCCGTTTTAGTCGACCCATAATTCACGATAGAATTATAAATTTCTTACTTAATGTATTCTATCATGTATTTTATAAGTGTGTATGTCAATTCTTCAAATATTATCTGACATATAAAATTATTTAAAAAATTCTTGTAAAAAATTATAATTGATTCTGTCATATTTAATTATAATTAATTCTGTCACGAATAATGATCTTCATTTTCTTTCCATTTGTAATCTTAAATATCTCATTTATATTAAAATCGGGAATAACGTTAATGTATGTACTAATTACATGACTTTCTCTTTGATAGCCTTTTCTTTACAGTTCTCTAAAGATAGCCCCTTCCTCTCTCTTTCCTTAACTATGTGCTATCTTCTAACGTCGTAAATTGAACAGTTAAGTAAGAATTTATGACATACTGTTAAAGAAGAGCGTAAGCTACTTTGGAAATAGCACGTCAACCTGGTTATTCTAGGTAAAGAGTTAATATTAGCGTAAGTCAAGCATTCGCTCAAACTCTGTTGCATTTCTGTTCTGCGTATGTCTACACCGATTGACGGTCGGCGATGTGTAAACATGTTCGCCATAGATAATCGTTTAATGTGTGAACACTTTCAACGCAGTGATGTTTAAACTTTGACTTCTATCTAATCCCGAAAATTAAAAGTAAAATAATATGGATACGTGTATAATTGATAATAATCAATTATAATCATTATAAAGCAAATCGAAAGAGAGAGAAAAAGATATTTATCAGAGTTATTGCTGTCATTTCTAAACAATCTAATATTCATATTAATAGACATCTTTTTCCATTAATATTAAATAATATTTCTTTAACATGAAGTACTGAAAAATGTAAATTATTTGTAATATATTAAGACAAATTAGATAACGATATATTTTTATTTAAGCAAAAAATTACATTGTACAATAATATTTAAGTTATCCAGTAAGCATCGAAAAATTCGATGTATATACACTTTCGTTATTTAATACATTATTAAAAATTCAATGTCATGTAAAAAATAATAAAATAAATCTACGAGATTTTATGAAGATTCACGTTTCATTTTTAATTTTTTTTTTGATGATAGTTTACAAGAAAAACTGAAGCTATATATACATATAGTAATATGCAAAGAGAAAATGAAAGAAGTGTCTAAATCGCTTTACAGATGTCGTCTCTCGTCAAATGATCCGTAATTATTATATATCTGTAATACACTTTCGATCTGATTGAAAGTATTATAACTTAGTCGTAAGAAAGCGTTAATAATTTAGAATAATGATATGGTACAGATGGGTTTATTAAATATCAGACACAAACGTTGATCTTTATCGATGCCGTATTGTCAATCTAATTCCGGATGTGGAATTAGATTAACGATAAATTCATAATGTATAAGTAGTAGTAGCGTAAATCAGGTTCCGTTAAATTGCTCGTAAACTCTTGACATTGAAAGAATTCAGACCACTGGAAGAAAGGAATATTTAGAAGTGGGGCACCTACATAATTCGCGTCATCTTCATTCGTTAATCTCATAGTGTGCGCAAGAAGGAGGGGGCTACTTTGCCGTTTAATTGGGCGTAAAAGAGGAGGAACATGAATGCACGTTTAGTTCTGAGCATCTAATTCTAAGCTGATTGAAGTATCTGTCGGACACTTGGTTTATTTCGCTATATTTAGAAAAATAACCATCAACATTTCAAAGATTTTGTTCGTCAATTTTGCTATTAAGAATTTTTATTAGCACTATTTTCCACATCTGCCAATTCGTGGTTTAGAATTCTAACCTTACGAAAATTACCTTGAGGCTTTAAATCAGCGATGTAATAACACTTTTTCGAGGGCGATATAATAACAGTTTTTAACACTTCTTCGAGAGATTTGTGACACGAGACATAACTTAAGAAATAAAAGATTAATAATTTCGATGATTGTTTACGACGCTTTTGCAAAGATAAGTGTAATATAAAATAAGAATCCAGTTTTCGCTAAACCGCAACGAGATTGCGCGCTAATGTAATATCACCGGCGATTACGAGGCTGCTCTGATGCAACAATCGCGTACCACTTCTTCGTCGTGAAGGGCTGTTAATGTGGTCGACATCGTAGCGTGCTCGTGCAAAGACGGCACTCTGCTTCGCGTATACAATTGAGGAATATCATTCTCCGCGAGACAGACCGCGGACACTCGTTTGGTGTGTTGAAAGCGCATCGTTTAGAGAATTCCCTTTTTTTTTTGCACGCGCGCTTTCCACACGTATGTCGCAGATATTAACCACACGTAATGTTCTAGAAAGCCATAACGAGATCGTTGCGTGGATGTACATAATGTACGACGAGAGTCATTAAAGAATCATGAATCTTCGGTTAATGGTGGCGCGACAATGTGGAGGCCATTCCATCGATTCCTCTCACGTAGAAAAGCGAAGAAACGGCAAAAGTTAAATATTCGTAATGAGCAAAAGGCTCTTGAGATCTATAGTATCGGTTTCTTTTCTTTTTTTCGCTACTATTCAATAGTATCGATTTCTTTTCTTTTTCTTTTTTTGCTACTATTCAATTGCTACTCAATTGTTATTCAGTTAACGAACAAAAGTCATAAGCATGTAAAACATTAATTAATAATAATTAAAACGTACAATTATTAGAATATATTGTAAAACGTAAAAACGATGTTGTAATGTTAATTATTCGATATTTAATTTAAATAAGAATACATAAATGCAACACAAAACGTTTTTATGACTTATATTTTTTATTTTCAATATAAATAATGATATATCACCAAAGTTACACTACTTAATGCATAGATGATAGATATTACATTAAAGAAAAGACATAGCGAGACTGAATTTTTTAATGCTTTTGATTTAAACGTTTTTATTATATTTAAATATGTAAATGAAATAATTCTATTATCAGTGACTTAAATAAAGGTTGAAATGGAATTTTTTCCCAAATTAATATATATAGTATATTTTAAATACTTATTAGACATTTATGTGTACTTCATTGCAATACTTGTGATTTGATAAGCCGCTTATATAGACCTTATATTTCACGTATGCTTTACATGAGTTTTTTGCTACTTCAATTACAACGGTCTTATTGGAAGTGATGTTAAGGGGGCAGGACCCTTTGGAGAGAAAAAAAATCGATTTTTTTTATTGCATTTTATGAAAGTACATACTTTTAAGAATCTACCCTTAAATTTTTATCAAAAAATTTTCAAAATTACAAAAGTTATAACATTTTATTCGAAGCGGCGCGCGGGTTGAGTAAATTGTACTTCAAAACTTTAAACGCATTTTTCTCGAAACTATGTTTTTCAAACTGGCGACCACAATTTCAGACAAATTAATGAACCAATTGACTTCGCCTTTTACTTACATATTCGAAACACTTCTCTCTATCGTTGGAACTAGCGAAATTAAATTATATTACTGTGTTCATTTTTCTTTTTACGTTAAACTTTCAAAATTTTTAGTGATTTTTTAAAGTTTATTTTTACATGCATAATAATTATTTAAAAAATAGTTTGATTTTAATAATTCTAGTTCCGACGATAACCAAACATCTGTAGATTAAGAATCTTTTTCGATTTGTTGTATTAGATAACTGAGTGTCGAGATTTTATGGTCGCCATGAGACGATGCGCGCTCGGACACGTCGCGGGAACAATGTTATAATTATTACAATTTTCGTTATTTTTACTTGTAAAAATTCCTGATTAACAACAAAATATAGATAAATATGTGTGCAAAATTTCAAATTAATCGCTCATATAGTTTCCGTAAAAAAAATTCATAAAAATAGACTTTTTTTGATCCTCTAAAGGGTCCTGCCCCCTTAAATTTAATCACAGAATTTGACATTATCTCTTATTCACTTGTGATAGAATGTTTGTTTACAAGTAGTCATTTGGTGGGGACAATTATACATTACAACAGTTAAATAGCTTTTTGATCATAATTCTGTATAGCTCTGTTTATTTATGCTGCCGATGTTTTATATGTATCATCTCTGATATCGCTCTTTTTTCCAAGATGGCTTGCTATTCAATATTTCTATATTGTCCCAATTGAATTCATGATTTTTTTCTATTCTGTGATCGATTTAATAATATAATTTAATAATACTGCTCACAAGCAACTATAAGATCAGCCTCTTTCCGAAAAACTGTAAGGAATTTGTTGCAAAAAATATGTTAAAAAAAATATATATATAATATTAATTATTGTTTAAACTAAATGATTTTACAAACTATGTTATAAACTTTGAATTCACACATAGGTTCCTGAAATGTAAACTTTTTACTTGTTTTTTTTTTAATATGTAAAATTTTTAATATAAAATTTTTAAAATTTTCAGCAGTTTTTTGAAAATATATAGTTTTTTAGTGTTGCTCTTGATAAATTTATTTGTAAAAAAAACCCGAAGTAGATTGTTACATACAGTATTTTTGTTGATTTTTTTTTTCTCGCTTTCTCCCTCTTTTTTCTCATTTTTCCTCTCTCTCTCTCTCACTCTTTCTCTCAACATACATTAAATATTTAAAAATGTCAAATATATCAAGCACACACTCAGCGCAGCTTATTCAATTTTAAAGCTGTAAATATTTGTTATAGATAATCCAACAACATGGCGCCGAATTTGTTTGGCAGTTCGGCGACTTTATTCCTCGAAGCTTCTCAGCAAGATGTGTCGCAAAAGAAATCAGCGACAGAGAAGACTGTGCAAAAATTGTCAATCCAAAAGGCACAAAGCTCGAAGCCTAAATATCAGTGGAAGATCGTCTGGAGAAACATGATAGCTTTTGCCTACCTTCATCTTGGAGCACTTTATGGATTGTACATTGTACTAACGGCTGCCAAATTTTCCACATTCCTTTGGTGTACGTTTTGTTTGTATATAATATCTTTTAAGACTTTTAAGGCTTGAACGTTGTTTTTAATTGCAATCGATTGATTTGTAGAAAGAAACAATATAAACAGTAGATATTAATAGTGTTAACTAATAAATCTATTAATTAATAATAATTACAACTTCATTTATGAAAAATCTGGTAATGTTATCACACCTGATTTTATTTATCTTTTCAGGTGTGATAGTTGCAGGTTTCGCTGCTATCGGTGTTACAGGAGGTGCTCACAGACTATGGGCTCATCGGGCTTATAAAGCGAAATGGCCGATGAGAGTTATTCTTATGCTTTTACAGACCACGGCTTTCCAAGTAAGACTCTTGGCCATGCTATCATACAACTTATTTATGCGAAGCATAATTAAGAAAAGCAGCAATCATTGCTGTAAATAAATTCATAATTATTATCTCGGATGTTCAGTTTAAAATAATGTCGTAGATATATGTATTTTTAAAAATACTCTACAAATATGAAAAAAGATTTGATTTGCATAAAAAAATGTGCTCTACAGAAGAACTTCTTGAAGAAAGTATTGCATTATAATTATATTTTTATGTGTGTTTTGCAGAATCACATTTACGAATGGGTGAGAGATCACCGAGTCCATCATAAATTCACGGACACGGACGCGGATCCGCACAACTCGAAGAGAGGTTTCTTCTTCTCGCATATGGGTTGGCTCTTGGTACGTAAGCACCCAGACGTCATCAACAAGGGAGTCACGATCGATATGAGCGATCTCGAAAAGGATCCCGTCGTTGTCTGGCAACGCAGGTATAATAACTCGTCGTCGAAGATATCGTTTTCTAGGATCAGTGAAATTTCACAAATGATGCCACACGTTTGTTAGGACGAGATTATCGTTCGATTTCATCAAAATGTATCTACGTTTATGTTACAGGCTCTACATCGTTCTGATGCCGGTTTTCTGCTTTCTCCTCCCCACGTGGGTACCATGCTACTTTTGGAACGAGAAACCTATGTACGCGTGGTACGCTACCCTTTTCAGATACACGCTGTCACTGAACTTGACTTGGCTGGTGAACTCCGCAGCCCACATTTGGGGCATGAAACCGTACGATAAGTGAGTATCGCTGAAGATGCACCTCTGTGTTCAATCTATTTCGAATCTTGCGTAAACGGAAGTTGATAAGAGAAATGCATTCGTATCTTTGTCACAGAACTATTAGTGCCACTGACAGCTACAGCGTTGGTATCGGCGCTTTCGGCGAGGGCTGGCACAACTATCATCACGTGTTCCCGTGGGACTACAAGGCCGCCGAATTGGGCAACTATCGTACGAACTTCACCACCGCTTTCATCGACTTCTTCGCTTGGATCGGTTGGGCGTATGATCTGAAGACCGTGGAGCCCAGCATAATAATGAAACGCGCCGCCCGAACGGGCGACAACTCGATATACGAGCGAACAGACGATCATCATGATGATCATTCACACGAGGGAGCTATATGGGGATGGGGCGATGCTGATATGACACCTGAAGATATGCAGGAGGCCAATATCATCAATAAGGGCGACTAAGCTCCAAGAATCAATTATCTAAAACCTCTATACGTGTGGCATTACATTGATCGGAGTTATGCAGAACGAGGACGTCCGACAGATGATTATGGTTTATGATGGTATTACAAATTCATAATGAATTCAGATAAATTCAGTGTCTGAAGGCTTAGTATATCATTATACAACATGCGAGATATCATAATCTTCTTTTGTACTTGTGTTGTAATCATTACATCAATCGATGCATCGGCAATAATGTCACGATGATGGTTGTTAAATTAAAATTGTTTTTTTTTTCGATAGCTTTTGTGCATGCATCATGTAGTCTTAGCGACGTGTCAAAGATGCGATTGTGATTACAATTATTTTTATTTATCTTTGAATAGAAGTATTTTTTAAAGTTAATACTTATGATAATAGGGGGTTCAACCTATTTATGCAATGATCACGTTTCTCGTTTCGAATATAATCCATTATGAATTATTCACATTTCTATGCGAGAACTGACTTTAAAAGATTATGCAAATTTTATGCAAATACGTAAAAATTCACATGAAAAGAAGATGTTACCATATTTCACAAACTATCGATAAGCTAATACATTTGTTGGTCGTGCACGCTTTACATTACAAAGTCCCGTTGTGCATTGTCGGGTAAAGATATAATCGCCCAGAGAACAGTGATCAACCGTATTTAATGGCGTCAATTAATATTTATTGTATAATATTATTCGTACACTACTATACATTACATCGTTCCTCTCTTCAAATCGACCGTTGAAATACGTCGCAAGTTCGATCGTCTTGCAACGAAGGAACGGAAAATCTTAAGACGCGTGCTATATCGTCTCTGATTCGAGATAAATCTGTCAGAAAAAACTCGGCTTTATTAGGGAATAAATTGAGATCTCGCGAAACCCGAAATGATCAAGCGATGATCGTGATTGGAGTTGGCTTGTCGTACAATCAATTACGTACCTACGAATCAAATTTGTTCGTGGCCTTCTAAATGACTGTTTATGTATTTAGACTTATATCGAAACTGTTTCGAGGTCAATTGTGCAGTAATTGCGATCCGACAGAGCGCGAATCGATTTCTAACATCGTTGTTATAATATCAAGTAAACATTTTAATAAGTTTAGACACCGTTATATGGAAATCAGCATTTGTTGCGCTTTACAAAGAAACGAAAATTATTAAGACAATAGAAGACTCGTTTGTGAGAAGCGATTTAGTATTAATGGTTATTGATCACGTAGATGACAGAACTGTAACTCATACGTCATCGTTGTTATACAAGTGGTAGTAAATAATAGACCTTTGTGTTTTAATCGACTTCTCGACACGATGACGATGAAAGTTTCAAATGACACTTGACCTCGTGTCACTTTTGCTGTCTAGTGTCACGGCAGTCACGATTTCCTGTTACGATTATTGCAAACATGTGATGACACTGAATCAAGGTTAATTCAACGCGAGAACAAAAAATATAAATTTATTAATTAAAAAGTTCATTTTAAATATGAGATATCCGAAATGAGTTTTATAAATTATGAACTTACTTTATTTCAAACATAAGGTTAGCAGGCCTATGTCAGCCACGGCGGTTCTTAGTGCTGAATAATAATTTTTAATGTGTACCAATCTCCAGCTTATTCAAACTGAATATGCGCCGCATATTTATCGGATTTGAAATACAATCATGAATCCGGAATACATAATATTAATACGTAATATTAATGCTTTAGAAGCATTTATAAAATCCTTCTCCCAGGTTATTTTATTTTTCCATTCAATTTTTCACAATTATAGCATAAAATAAACATTCTTATATTATACATTGTCACGTGGTTATAAATATTGCGACATTAATATTGCAGTCATGAAATTGCGAGCAAAACTATATAAAATCTGCACTAGAGACACGCGAATAGAGATGCGATTAGAAATCAGAGATTGGCGTTCGGCTTTGACATAACTGCATAGGTGCAACGACGCGATGGCAATCGTATCGCTAGTACTTATGTAATTAACAAGAGATTCGATGTTGCGCCGCACGGACCCGAATTCCGTTTGTCTTCCGTAAATAATCGCCATGTATTGGATTCGAGTCCGATTCGCGCAGCCTCGAACAGCGATTTCGCAAAGCGATTGTTGCGAAAGCGGTATTGTTTGAACGCGTAAGACTAATTGCGCGACGGTTAATTAAAATCTACGTCATTTTATTATAGCGATCCGTTGCAACGAACGTCGAACGATCGAACGTTTGTGTCGCAAAGATCACTATCGTATAATGATTGTAAGCGAACGAATCTTAACAGTCGTGCAGCTAAGCGAATCTTTTTGAACCTCTCTCTTTCTTTTTTTTTCATACATCATAAATTTTACAATAATATATGCAAGATGTTCAGTGATCATTTTGATAAATGAATTACATTTTCTCTATTACTTAACATCCTGCATACGAATAAATAAATAAATTAAATTAATTTTACAAAGATGGGCCAGACTAACGAAACATACACGGAAAGAACAATTTTGCTGAAATACCTAAAAATTTAGCTAAATTTGAAAATAATTTTGTTGGACCATTAAAATCATTTTGAAGGACACTCAAGAATGTTTCAAAAAATTTTAACATTCTAGCAATCAGTTTGAGTGTTTTACACAACTATTTTGATGGTCTAACAAAATTATTACGTGTATGAAAGAATTTATAATTTATCAGTTTAAAATTCCAATAATGGACTTGAGAGTTAAAATTCAATTATCGTTAGACGTAAATTCGTTCCTTTCAATTATTTTAAAGGTGCTTTATATTTTGTTTCTTCTCAATATATTAAAGAAATATTGAAGAAATCACATTTTGTGACTCCAATAAAAATTTGAAATTTGGTATAAATTTTTAAAAACTTACTCTGTCGTACATTGATCTTTCTACTCTGTTCTAGCTCTTTGTTTTATTATATTTTTAACAAGATTTCAGAATTTATATTACCATAAATACTTTCCCGACTGTACTGATTTGTGCTCTCGTACTTATTCTTGTAAATTTATTTATATCTACTATGATGATTTAGAGTTCTTTGCTACAACTGAAACGACCGTTCGACAAATTCGTAGATTATAACTGACTCAAGCGCGAGATCTCTGCGAGAGGCCACGATTTTTCTAATTTAAGCATGAATCTCAAAATCGTAACATAACCGATCCATTGCGGATCGCTTTTCTTTTTTGAACACAGGGAGTCGTAATCGTAAGTTTTAAGATTATATAGTTTGTAGGGGAAATAATATGGTTAATAATGTGACAGTTAAAACGTCAAAACGAATGATGTTTCGTAGTTACGTTCTCGTACACACAAGAACGTAGATTTTGCTAAGACAATATATCGATATAAATAAATATATATGTATGTACACAAAAATATATATGTATATATTTACATTGTATTTATATAAATAAATTATTGTTATCGATACAGATCCCAAATCGATGCTATTTTCATGCCAGTCATAGCTGTCATTATCTTACAGTACATCATAGATTGATGCAAGGATTGCAATTGAACTGTTTCGTATGTGTATACTACACACATATATACGTAGACGCCATAGAGACAATGGTTACATAACAATCCTAGATTCATTAACCAAACGCTTACCACGACGATTTAATTACCTGTTACTCGAGAGTCAGTGTCCCATCCCGCGCGCATTTCACTTCACAGCAAGCACGGCACAAACACGAGGTAACAAAGTGACGAAATTGCAATTTATCCCTCGTGTCGTAGATCGCACGGATTGTGTATCCTTCGTAAAGTGCTAATAATTGCTTTGCTTAATCACGCAGATTCCTAGAACAGGTCGCACCTTTACGACATCCGTCCAAGTTTACGTAACTCTTCATTGTGAAATTTCTGTTGTTTTTAGATTTTCGCCCTGTCCATGCTGCGTAGTTGAGATCGCTTGATCGTACGTTACATGTTTACAATTCGCGATACGAGTACATTCTCACGTATGCATAAGGTCCGGCAAGACATTCAACAGTTTACCGAAAGTCGGACGTGACTGTTTTATGACCCTTGCAACGAGCTTCGCCGGATGCACGTAACCAGTCATCTATATTTTTCGCAATCTCGCAGGGATCCATCGCGAAAAGATCTATAAAATAACAACGTTGTAGAATCACAAAAATTTCAAATCTTATAAGTGTAAGTGATGAGAAAGTAAAAATAAAAAAAAATATTGTATATAAAAAAATTTCATTAGAAATCACAGCAATCTTATATCGCATTTATATTTTTACTGTTATGATATTTATTATTGTATGAAATACATCGATAATTTTCTGCAACTATTACAATTGATATATATATTGAAAATTTTATATCCAAAAACAAATAAGTAAATTTTTTTAATATTTTTTATTTCCGCGTAATATATTGAAATATATTTATTTAAATGTCCTTGACCATAACGTTTGTATGAACTTTCCAGCTTATACAAATGCCAAAATTATGACATTTAAAAAGCGCTTTATGTTTTAAACTAAGTATAAATAACTTTTAAGATATAAATAATTTTCTAACAATTTTATTTACAATATTAAAAATTGGAGATATTCGACCGTTAATGTAATACATACAAATTGAAATAAGAACGCCTTCTACGGTCAAGCTGGATCTTAGTGCTTTTTATAAATTTTACTTGTGTGATTTTTATATACCCGTTTTCAAATTCAACCGACTACGTGCCGAATTACTTTTCCGGTCATAACGCAGCTATAAGTTGAACATAAACAGGTAATATCACATTTATTAAATTAGACATAATTTAATAATTAGCGATGCTAACTTACATCTTGATGTTAAATCCCTTATCCCCCCTGAAAAAACGGTAAAGAAACATGCGGAATTATAAATATTACTATAAAAAATATTACAGGCAGAGTTATGTAAGACTATGAAAAAAATAAAAAGAAAAATTTTAATTTAATATAAAATCGTCATACATGATTTAATCCTATAATGTAACAATATAAATGAATCAAGTGTTCCTAATTGTACTTTCGAAAATACAGTGTGGGTGCGCTCCACTTATTAGCCTCGCCTCGTAGCCGGGATCGTTAATTACATCAATTTCGGCGGATGTTAATGAACGCGTGCGTACGCGTCGGTTAATTCAAGCCAATTTTGTTCGCGAATTTGAATGCAAGTCGGCCGTGTCGCCGACATTGTGTCATATCCAATTAAGAACGATTTTCGTTAGAGAATCGACTCTTGCATACCGTTAACGACAGTTAGACGCGCAGTTTCTTTCGGATGATCGAGCGAGAAGGAGATGTGAAACTGAATGATTGATCTCCAAGTGACGGTTTCACAAATTTTTTAATTTAAAAGTCTCTTTTATGTTTAAGTATTTCCTCTAGTGTTTCTTGTATTTTGCATAGTGTGTCTATTACTTTACTTTATTGTGCTGAGAAAAAGCTTATGGAATATATGCAAAATATGTGAAAAAAAATATGTGAGAAAACATATGTGAAAAAGTAATAACATTTATAATTTAAAAAAATGAAAAGATAAGACTAAATATTATCCTGTATATTTATTCTTACAAACAAAAATCTGTAACAATAAAATTATTAAAATTTAGAAAAATTGCCATACAAAAAATCTATAGATCGCATCACATTATTGTAAAAAATAAATGAATATTTTCTAGAGAACATTAATAATCGATAAGATTGTATTTTTTATTTATGACTTAATTTTATACAAATTGTTTTAATTAATGATAGTTTTTAACGATAATTTTTAGAGAAAGAGCATATAAGAAGTTGTATAATCTATTTCGAACTTTTCACAAAATTTTTTAATTACAAATAATTATAGAACAATTCTCCAAATACATAATTAATAATAATTGGCAGAAAGGTAAAAGTGTAAAGATCTACACAACTGCGTATGCACGCAATACGATGATTATGGGTGCTTTTCAGCAATAAAACACACTGCGTCATATATTGCGTGAGGCACTGTTTCAATATCGATTTGAAATTCTGCTTAGCTTTTTTTTTATTTCACTTTTACATTACATTTTATCGCCAAAAATGTATAAATGTTCGTATCCATGAGCCCAAGTAGAACATAGAAGTACGAATAATATCATAATAAAAATAATATCATAAGGATATTATTTGTCATTCTATGATGCTATCATAATTTTATCTATATTTATAAGTTACAAATAAAATCTTAATACACACGGAAAGAACAATTTTACTACTATATTTAAAACTTTAGCTAGATACAGATCAAAATAATTTTATGTTGGACCATAAAAATAATTATTTAATACGCCCAAGCATAATAATACTGCTGTAAACATTTTGACATTCTAGCAATCAAGTTAAATATTATTATGTAATTTTTTAAAGGGTTCAACATAATTATTTTCAGATCTATATTTTAACAAATTATTCTTTTCGTGCGTCCTTATGATATTATTATGACTCTACATATGTTCTATGTAGGGAGTGGCACAAAACGCGATGACACAGTTAAACACAGCATTTTAGTTGTGTACACTGAAAGAATAGTTTTGCTAAAGAATCTAAAAATTTAGCTGGACATAGAAAATCTGAAAATGATTTTGTTAAATGTTTAAGACATGATGAGCAAGGTTGCAAAATGTTTTGATATTCTAGTAACTAATTTGACTGTCCTATATAATTATTTTAATGGCACATCAAAATTATTTTTAGATTTGTATCCAGTTAAATTTTTAGACACTTTAGAAAAATTTTTTCAGTGTATGCTTGTGTCATAGTTGAAAAACACTGAATCGTACACTGTATTACACAGTATCACCTGTATACTTTGCTGAAAACCATTTTACATTATGTATTCTCTTCCCCTTCCTTCTCCCCCTTTTTTCACTTCGTCAAAAAAAAATATTTTTAATTTCCCATAAAATGCTATCATTTAATTAAAAATTCCGCGATGTGTATTAATGTATTAAATTGTATTCATTTTGATCTCAGTGAACGTGACGCAAACTCAAAAGACAAAAAAAGAAGGAATTGATACAGGTGTAAAAGCAATTAGTTGAATTATCGTCAATTGAATAGGTTGGAAAATTTTCTGCCGCACGGAAATTTCCCAGACACGCAGAGATAAGAACATCGGTTATAAAAATACTACAAGGGATTGCATATTCGCACTTTTGTGTCAGTGATCGGCTTGTTACTCGATATGTGGGTGATGTGCCGATGAAGTAATCAGAGGACGAAAGTCACGAATCCTAGAAAAACGAGCAAGGGGTATTATACTTCGTAATTTCATTTATACTGTTGTAGATTTGTTAATTTCAAAATACAATTTGTTTTGCTACTAGCGCAGTAGTATCCCGCATTTAAGGGGTTAATCTATCTTACAGTGAGTTATTGTGAACTACATTGTGGCTCAGTACATGTTTTAATCGCAATAATTCACTTCACCGGGAGAGTTTGTATTATTATTTATTGCTTACATTAATCTTTAACCATGCTCAAACCAGTACCTTATTCCTATCATCCTGGGTATCTTGAATCTGTTCATTTTTTTCACCTATTTAAAATGGTTTAAAAAATCTCAAAAATTCACAAACATACTTTTATCTTTTTAGAACGAATGTTGAAACTTTATTTTAAAAAATAATAAAATGTAAGATATAATTTAATAACCGAAGTAATCATAAGTTGGGTAAAAGTGATACTTGATTCGGACACAAAATACACAGAATAGTAGGGAAAGAGTTAAGCGTACATAGGTGATGTCTGAAATCACCGTAAATTGGAGCACGGTGATCCATTTTGAATAATTATGCATGTAAACCAATCATACGTATTGAAACAATATCCACTCGGCTAATTATATTATTATTTTTACAATTATAAAGCGAACTATTATGAATGCAATTTAGTATAAAATTAAACGAATAGCAAAATATACATAGTGATTTCAATTCGTGATAAATAATTGCTGAACTACAAATATTTTGATGGAAAACTATATGATTTAAACGGAAAAATTACGCATATCTTCATCGAATTTTAGAATCCTATTTTTAAACCATCTGAAAGATTCACGTTTATTTTTTATATTCCGAGTAGTTCTTGATGAGTGTCTCATTGATTTTACAATTTAACTTCTTCTTACAGGTGTTCAAAGATTGTTTATTTGCTTTACATCTCGCGTAAGGTATTTGAGAACAGACAAAGGGTATTTTAAATAAAATTACACAGCAGCCCTCGTTTTATGCTCTTTAAAAATGGGCAACACCAAAATCGAAAGCCAATCGAAAGACGGGGTGCCTCGCCTCAACGGGGTATCAACAACGATGTCGCAGTCACTTCGTCGTAACAACATCATTTCTGCATTTCTCTGCTTCACCTGTGGAGCCTGCTTTGTTCTGAGTTTAATTTGCACCTGCCTAGCGACAATGGTCGTAATGCTGGATAATAAAGTCGAGGCAGCGAACTACAAACGATCGTTCGGTAAGAGTACGGAAATCTGGCTGTTATATAGGATAGTGGAATAATTTCTATAATCAAAAATATAAATTTGCTTAATATTTATTTGCGAGATATACAGTAATTATTTATAAATATTATGAGACAATTATTACAGATGCACAAAGAAAAAAATATCTTGTTAACTGAATAACAGTATTAATGAATCAAAATGATTAAAAGTAAAGACAAGAACAAATATTGTTGAACGAATGAAATTTAGTTGAATCAACTATATATATATTAGTGACAGCCCGTGATACGATGTTTAATAAAATCAAATTACGTTTTAATTCATATTACAGCATCTTTTCAGTGTATTAATTCTGTTTGTAGATTGGAATAGACCAGAGGCATTTACAACTACTTTTGATCCCGATAAAAGCTTCAGATTGCCAAAAGAAGTCGTGCCTATCCATTATGATCTTTACTTGCATCCAAAGCTTAAAGAGGGTACGTTTATTGGAAAGACGACCATCCTAATTGATGTCCACGACAACAGAAGAACCATAGCTCTTCATCAGAAGGACCTCAACATCACATCTGTGAAATTAGAAACGTACGGCTTAGAAGAAGATTATGAAATTGATATATCTTCTGTCAGCAAGCCTACAAAATATGAGATCTTTGTAATATCAACTGAAGACGAGATTACATCCGGATTATATAATTTGTATCTAGAATTTAATGGAAATCTCAAGGATAAAATAGTCGGATTCTATAGCAGCAAATATCAATACAAGAGTGGAAGAACTGACGAAACCAGGTAATATACATTTTCCATTTTACTAAAAAGTAATACACATCCTTGGCGATAAATTTAGTTTTGATTATATTCGATAATATGGCAAAATAGATTATAATTTTAATGTATATTTTTCAATCAACAGGTACATTGCGACTACCCAGTTTGAGGCTACTAATGCTAGACAAGCTTACCCCTGTTTCGATGAACCCAGTTTTAAAGCAGAATTTTCGATAAAAGTGGTTCATTCTGTAGATGGTTGCTACAATGCCTTATCCAATATGAATGTAGAGGTACGCAAATAATTATTGAATCATTAATTATTGCATTAATTATTGCAATTCGGAAGAACACATCTTTTTCAAAATATATTATTAAACAGTTTATCGACAAGTTATTTTTTGTTTCAGGATAAGCAAATAAATGTACCGGAACAAGGTCTAGCAACAGTGACCTTTGCAAAAACTGTACCTATGTCTACATACCTAACTTCTTTTATTGTTCATGACTTTGTTGGCACAACTAAAATGGCAAAGGGCTTAAATGGTCAAGAATTCCCGATCAGTGTCTATACTAGTAAACTTCAATCACAAACCAAAAGAGATTTTGCAGTAGATATTGGCGTGAAAGCTATCGAATTTTTCATCAATTTATTCAAAATAGATTATCCATTACCAAAACTCGGTAAATATGCAATAATAATTTATAAAATAAGATTTATTTATTGAAATAAAATTTGTGCATAGGATTAAAAAAAATGTATACATATATATACGTAACTTCACACATATTTTGTAGATATGATTGGTATTCCCGATTTTAAGGCCGGTGCTATGGAAAATTGGGGTTTGGTGACTTACAGAGAAACAAGAATTCTTTATGATGAACATACTAACTCCCTTTATGATAAGCGCGAGGTCGTTAACGTAATCTGTCATGAATTGGCACACATGTGGTTTGGAAATCTCGGTAAATATTTCATATTAGTCAATCGTGTATTAATGAAAATCTGAAACACATATCCTTTCTTTTAGTTACCATGAAATGGTGGAGTGACTTATGGCTCAAGGAAGGTTTCGCTACGTTCATGGCATCTAAATGTTCCGATGCTATTTTACCAAAACAGGGATATGTTAGTTTTTTTTACTAATGATATAATCAAACATTTTGATATCAATATTAAAAATAAGAAGAGATATTTATAATATATAAATATTGTTTTCAGATGGAGGAATTCCCTGTTGAAATAGTCCAGAATGTGTTCGCTTCCGACTCAAAATTGAGCTCTCATCCTATAGTTCATGACGTCCAAAATGCAGACGATATTTCATCTTTCTTTGATGGAATATCTTATAAAAAGGTATTCGATTGTAACATTACATTATTTAATAAAGATTTTTTTACTAATTTTACACTATTTCATTTATTTACTCGAATTGATTACTTTAGGGAGCATCAATAATCCGCATGATGGAGAACTTCTTTGGATCTGACGTCTTTTTCGGAGCAATTAATGCTTATTTGCATAAGCATGCCTATAGGAATGCAGAGACTGTGGATCTCTTTAATGCTTTGCAAGATGCGGTCGGAAGCAAATTAAAAGTAAAAGCTATAATGGACACTTGGACGCGACAAGGAGGATATCCCGTCGTTAATGTGAAAAAATCAGGAAACAAATTTATATTAACTCAGGAACGATTCCTAGACGATCAAGAGGCCAAGTCCGATCCCTCACAATCAGAATATGGGTAAGTTATTTTATCTATTATATTTATATTTCATTAGATTTACATTTCAAAATTATGTTATATGTTACAGATATCGATGGACCATACCCATTGCTTATATCACTAACAAAAACGAAATACCCACTCTCATATGGTTCGACAAAGATATGAACGAAGGTTTGAGTTTAGATTTAATTTACAATCTTCACAAATTATTTCTCTATGTCAGTTTCTCTTTTTTACTTAAAATCTCTATATCTTACAGTGGTGATTGAGGCCGACGAATATACTAAGTGGATTAAATTAAATGCGGGTCAAGTTGGTTTCTATCGAGTTAATTATAACGAAGAATGGACAACATTCCAGGATCTACTTCAAACTCACCATACGGTAATGTCCTAACTTTTTCGTCTAACACACTATCTATTATAATTAAAAAAAATTATATTTTTACAAATTAATGTTACTTTGTTATAGTCGCTTTTTAATTAATAATCCCTTTGATGGTTTACTTATTATACTTTTCTTTTGATATTTATTATAGAGAATACCGTCAACGGATCGAGCGAATCTTTTGGACGACATGTTTAGCTTAGCCGATGCCGGTCAGATCGAATATGATACCGTGATGGATATAAGTATGTACCTCAGCGAGGAGTATCATGCTCTTCCGTGGGCAGTTGTGAAATCGAATTTCATGACAATGTACACTCTGTTAAAATCCTCGAATATCCCACATCTTGCTAACACGTTCAAGGTATCAATCATAGCGTTATATAAATATCAAAGCGTTATATAAATTACTTTCCAATGTGAATGTTAGTTTTATATGTACATAATACGTTTCTAGTCTTACGCCGGAAAATTGGTAGACTCCATCTACGAAGATACAACTTGGACCACCGATGATATTGACGATGTGCTACTAACACATATAGAGAAGAGATTGCGACCGACGGTAATCGAATTAGCTTGTGCAATGAGTTCATCTGCATGCTTGAAAAAAGCAGGAGAACACTTCAAGGAATGGCTACTACAAGACAAACCTCAACATCCTGATATTCGTGAATTGATTTATTACTACGGTTGGTAAAACCGTTTTTAACGTAATCATCAATTACTCGTATCGTCGTGTCAAGAAATTCTTATAGCATATAAATCTTTCATTAGGTATGCGTTATCATTCGGATGAGAATGATTGGAATGCCATGTTTGAACTATTTAAGAACGAAATTGATCCCAGCGAGAAAAATAAATTAATGACAGGATTAGCAGGCATACAATCGACTGAAATTCTCAAGGAGTTAGTGTTAAATCAATTATCATCAATTTTTAAAATACACATTATATTCGAAATTAAATATTAATTTTTCTTTTTTTTTAGATACATTACTAGAGCAACTAATCAGGATTATGTTCGCGCTCAAGATTTCTTGAAATGCTTGACCATAATTTCGAAAAATCCCGCTGGTACATCGTTGGTATGGAACTGGGTACGCGAGAACTGGGAATTCCTCGTGAACAGATACACATTGAATGATATGTATCTCGGTCAACTTATACCGTCTATTACAAGTTCCTTTGCCACACAAACTAAACTGGACGAAATAAAAGCTTTCTTCGCGAAGTACCCTGAAGCCGGTGCCGGTGCGGATAGTCGAGCCAAAGCTCTCGAGACAGTCTCGAAGAATATCAAATGGCTCGCTAGGAATAGTGAACACCTCAATGAGTGGTTCCTTGAAAACTGGTCATTTAATGTGAAGAGGGTCAGTTAAACGTACCAATAAGTAAAGTATCTCTATATACCGATGTTTAACTATTATAAATAAAACTTTTTTATTTTGTACTTCTCCGAACTGCTGGCAGTGTAAAGATAATTAATTATGATTATGTATGTTATTGCAAAGAACAGTTGTTACGAAAAAGAAAATCACTCTTGCCAAATGGGTGAAAACTATCAAATTCAAATATGTTGAAATTACTTTGTGATTAAATCTTTTTCTTCACGTAATTACCATAAGAACGTCGTTGTCAAATAAGCATTTATATGCATTTTGAATGAATTATATGTCTTATGTGCAAAGCATTTATAAACCTTGATACTGAAATATATACAACTTTATAGAAATATAATTTTGTGATAAAATGTAATACATTTATATGTTAACTATAAAATGATTCTTTTTCCCAGCTGTGAATCTTGGATTGTCTCATAGTAGTATTATAATAAAAGTGGAATCGGGTGGGACTATATCAATTTCCAAATATCTTCTAAAGAATTTCTCTGTAATTTCTGCAAGATTGTTAGTCTGAACCCAGTGTTGTGTACCGAGCTTTATGAGATTGCTCAGTCACTTTTTCCTTAGTTTAATTAGCCTGGTGAAAATTTTTCTTAGAATATTTCATATAATTTTTCAGAATTTTTATGTAAATTTCAAAATTTTTCAAAATTTCTCTGTATAATTTATAGCTCTCGCATATTTTCTCATATTTTTTATACGAAGTGGAGCATTTTTCAAAAATGCCTAGAAGTATCTATAATTTCTAATAAAATCTGAACATTTTTTAAAATTTTATTGGAAGTTCTAAAAATCTGAAAAAATAAGGTTTTTTTTTAAATTATACAGTGAGAATATTTCAAAATTCACATGAAAAACTCTAAGAAAAGATATATAGACTTGTCTCAGTATTTCTGAAAAATGTTCCAATATAAAAATTCTAAGAAAAATTTTGATCTTTTTATAAGTCCTTACATTTAATATAACCTTGTAGCATTTTCAACTACAGTGAATTTGAATTCAATTAAAACCTAAAATAGAGCATGTAACGTCATTAACTCACTTCGGGTTGGATTCAAATCTACTACAGTCGAAATATTAGGTTCATAGATTAAGCCTCTAAGAAAATATATGTGACAGTCGAAATCAAACCTGGAATCACTAATTATGAATCACTGTTTTCATATTTTTACCTAGAATCACACATCATCAATGGATTGTCCTATTATATAAAAATTCATAAAAATCAGATTTATTATGAGATCGAGAAATCATTAATTACATCAATTTTGGATATTAATAAACGCGTGCGTGCGCAATGGTTAACATTTAAGTCAATTTTATTCGCGAATTTGAATGCAAGTCGGCCGTGTCGCCGACATTGTGTCATATCCAATTAAGAACGATTTTCGTTAGAGAATCGGCTCTTACGTGTCGTCAACTGTTAGACGCGCAGTTTCTCTCTGGTGTTCGAGCGAGAAGGAGATCCGAGAAGTGAAACTAAATAATAGATGTTCAGCTATAATTTCACAAGCTTTTTTAATTTAAAAGTTTTTCCTGTGTTGTATTTAAGTATTTCCTGTAGTGTTCTTTGTACTTTGCGGTAGTGTTTCTCGTTCTTTAATTTATTGTGCAGAGAAAGAGCTCATGGAAAACGAATATATATACGCAGACAACACGTATGTGCAAAAAAATAGTTATTATATATAAAATAGTATAGTTATATGTATATAATAACTATATAAAAAATTTATTATGTATAGAAAATAGTTATTATAATTATAAATAGTTATATTGGTCGAGGTAATATTTTTCGCAATAAATTCTTTACAGTTTTTTAGGATTAGAAAGATTCGCATAAAAAAATAATTGAATTTATCAAAAATTTAATTTCATGATGTGATGCATTCGGGGTTCTTCTTAAAAAACTGTGTTTTAAGTTCGGCAAACTTGCGGAGCGCAGTTTGAGGGAATTTTGTATATGTTTATAAATTCACCTAGAAAAATTATTGTGAACACTAAGAACTACTTTCGATAGGTATTGCTGTATTCGTTATTTTAATTTGTTATAAATAGTTATATTTGTAATTTTCAAAGAAAAATGATAAGAGATTCTACATATTTTCTATATTTTATTCTCAAACTAGAATATATAATAATAAAATCGTTGAAGTTTGGGAAAATTATCTAGAAAATCTATAACAGATCGTATCGCATTACTATAACAAGTAAATGAATATTTTCTAGAAAACATTACTAATTAATAAGATTATATTTTTTTCATGATATTCAATTCTATGGGAAAATTGTTTTAATTGAGTAATGTTAAAGTAATCTTGATGAATGGATTTCACGATAATTTTTATAAAAATATTATATAAGAAATTTTACAATATATTTTGAACATTTCTCGCGAATCTTCTTAATTATAAATAATTGTAGACTGTTCCCCCGAATAATCAATAATAATAAAGAGACATACAAAATCGTAAAGATCTATGCAATCGCGAACAGAGTCGATGTATCGATAATTATATTATATCATGCATTCTTTATCGTCTTCCGGAAAAGAAATATTAATATACATGTAATCTCTCATAATGCTATATCATCAGTCTAATTAAAAATTCTATTGCATCAATGCATCACACTATGATTGTCTTGACCTCTCTAAAAGTGACGTAAAACTGCGGGACAAGAAAAGAGAAAGTTGATACAGGTGCTAAAAGCAATCAGTTGAATTGTTATCAATTGGGTAGGTAAAAATATTCTGTTGCACGGAAATTTCCCAGACGCACAGAGATAAGAACGTCAGCTATAAAAATATTACATAGGATTGCATATTCGCATAATTGTGTTTCGTATCGTAATCGACTTGCTACTTGATATGTGAGTAGCGTGTCGAATCTGAAAACGAAAGTCACGAGTCCAGCGATACGCGAATGAGTAAGGTAGGCTTTATTACACTTCGTAGTTTCATTTACACTGTTACAGCTGCTAACTTCAGAATACAACTTGTTTTGCTATTAACGCACTGCGATTCTTTCCGGTTTCGTGCAAACGTCAGGTAAAAATTTCGCTTGCATTTATAAATATATGTATTTAGAGCAAAATAACAGATAACATTTAGTGTTATAAGCCGAGCAATTGATTTATGAAAAAAATGCACGTTTCAGTCGTGTAGCAAAATATTCACACTTCCTTCTTAGCAGTATGTGAGAAAATAATGCGACAAGAAGTCTTGACATTTAATAATCGGAGTTTGCACGCGCGAAGCAACACGTGCGGACGTTGTGAGACAGACCATTAATCTGTTTTGCATATAGTGCAGTGGACTATAGTGGACTATGTAGTGTGGCGCAGTGCATCTTTTAACTGCAATAATTTATTTCTAAAGAAGTCAACGAGAGAGTTTGTATCGTCATTTATTGCCTACATCAAGCGTTCATAGATGCTGTCTGCGTCACGGAAAATTGGAGCATGGAGGCCCATTTTGATCAATTATGTTTACCAATCATGCGTGTGCTCGAAAGAGCAACTAATCAGCTAATTGTAATATTGTTTTTACAACTACAGAGAGAATTATTCTGAATGCAATTTCATATGTAATTAAACAAATTTTAGCAAAGCAAATTTATTAACTCACGCAATTCGGAAAATGGGCAGATTTTCACGTCATGCATACCTGCTTGCATCAGACGAAGCATGTCACTATGACTCGTCGCACTTTACGTCGTAACATTTTAACTGGTTCGAAACGTGATTGACACGTCGCTATCACATAACTAATAGCATCTTTCAATGGGTAGCACTGACAATGAGGCACACTCAATGCATTTACACTAAAACCGACACTGTCTATTGAAGCTCGTGCCAAATTTCTGCATTTAGTAAGTACTAAGTGTACTTCATTTCAGCCAAATGAAAGCTGTAAAAGTCAAATTTCTGATGGCAAAAATAGTCGATCAATTTTAAGAAATTAAAATTAATTTTTACTATATTATGTACACAAAATAAAAATTAAACAAAATAAGAAACCAATAAGAGCCAATACAAGATCTGAATGTAATATTTCATTAATATTCCAATTTTATATATTTTGGGTATCCTCCTCAGTGAAATTAAATTGCAACGAAATTAACGCAGTAATAATATAAATTAATTTTTTTAAAAAACATATAATAGAGAAATTCTTCAGAAGAGACCGCTGCAATCAATCTAGTGAAGTTTTCTCAAATTGATGTAATAAAGTAATACATAGGCTGCGTTCCGATATATACTGCTGGTACTGCAAATCTATAGTTCACGTTACGTATACTATAGATTTTCAATACTGGCAGTGAATTTTGGAACGCAGTCATAGTCGTCATGTGAAAATGTCAAAATCGATCGGAAAATTCTATCCAGGATCCGCTATTATGTCAAGCGACGATCTTGTGAGAATAGCGCAAAGGTAAATCTCGCGCAATTTTAATTTCATTGCAATTTCACTGAGGAGGACTTAAAATAGAATCGAAAGTATGAAGTTTGATTTGATTTGAATAATAAAATATTTCACGAAGATCTTATGTCGGCTCTTATTGGCTTCTTATCTTCTTTTTACTTTTATCTTGCAGAGCCTTTACGTATTGTATTAGTTTTGTACATGAAATACTAAAATGTATAGTTCTATTTGATTAAAACATATATAATTAATTAAAATATTAATATTATTTAGTTACATTTCAGCGATGTAATCAAAATGCAAAAGAAGTATCATATTTTCTGCGACTAAAACGGCACGTCTCTGTCCGATACAAGCAGTACTATTATAAGTTTTTAGGATTGCCAAATTCAAATCCGCTATCAGATTTCTAATATTCGAAATAGTGGATCCAATATAGCGGACAAAATACTTGAAAATTAAATTCTATTCAATCTGCCATTTTAAATACAAACTTTTAATAACAAATTAGAAATTAGCAGCCCTAAGAACCTTTACACATAAATACATAAAGCATAAATCTTTCAAATTATCACAAAATTGCATTTATTCGTAGAAACTTACATTTTTCAACTTTGTGCTGTATTGAAAATTGTACCTGCAAAAAATCTGCAAAAAATTGTATTTTGTTCCTTAGGGTATCTACTTTATTTTTAAAAAAAGTGTTTATCTAGAATAGTACAAATCAATTTAATGTAAAAAAATAGCATATTTTGTTTATAATTAATTTGTTTATAACAAAAGAGTTAACAATATTAAACAAATGACCATTGGAAAATCAAGATTGGACCTTTAAATAGTTGAAACACTAAAAAGTATAAGTAGCGAAGTGTATTTATAATATATATTTTTTTTAGTATATTCTAGCAATATACAAAAAGTAATATTTTATAAAGATGTATATGAATATTCTGAGCATATTATAAATATTATAATAACATTCCGCATGAAAATAGAATATTCCTATGATATCATGTTCTGCTAGAGATTGATTTTACAATTTTCAATTTTTCTTCTTGCAGGTGTTCAAAGGTTATTGATCTGCTTTACGCTTCGCGTAAGGTATTTGAGACCTGACAGAGGGTAGTGAATTAAATTTTACGCGGTATCCCTCATTATGTGCACCCCAATAATGGGCAACAATAGAGTCGAAAGGCGGCCGAAAGGCGGCGCGCCTCGCTTCAACGCGGCATCAGCAACGAGATCGGAGTCACTTCGTCGGAGTAACAACATCGTTTCCACACTTCTCTGCTTTACCTGCAGTACCTGCTTTGCCCTGAGTTTAATTTGCATCAGTCTAGCGACATTAGTCGCCTTGATGGACCAAACCATCGAGGCAGCAAGTCACAGTCGACACGGTGAGAATACAAAAAATCCACCTGTTATCAGTGGTAAAGTGGAATAATTTCTATGATCAGTGGAGTAATTGCTACAGTATGATAATAATGTGTCGTGCTTATTGATTATATCTCCAATCTCCAGATTTAAGAAAAAAAAAAATATTGTTCTGCAAGCAATAATGACAATATAAAATATTGTTCACAAAATACAAGTCGGCGTGTATTCGTAGCACGTTCAACGAAAGTTTCCTCAATGTGTTTGTGCTTTGTCAATGCAGCCAGCAACGTGACGAGCCTTCTTGCGTATCTCTCGTACTAGTCTCGTGATTGAGTGGCGGCAGATTTAAAAGTGCCTTTGTAGGTTCCGACTATTGTCTTCGAGTCAATACTGCGAAAAAGTTTCTTCTTGATTTCAAAATTCGCTGGAGTCTTTTTTCGCAAAATCAGTAAATCATGATTATTGGTGTACATAAATTACTAGATAGTTCCTAGATTTCTAGAAGAAAATAGTGACAGAAGTCTGTTCCTAAAAGTATACTGTTTTCAAGTTTTGTTGGCTATCAGTTGATACTCCACGAAAGTAATTTTTTAGAAGAATTCATTAAAAATCCCTTTATCTATTGAAATATGACAGTTTACAATTAGATATTTAGAAATCATTAAAAATTTAATAAACTTACTAGATAAAGGTCCGGCAATCATGTAACTTTTTCCATAGGGCGCAAACGTAAAAAGTGAAAAATTCCTCCACTAGCTTCAATAGTAAAATTTTTTACTTTTCACATTTTACTTTTCAAAGTAAAAAAAAGTCACTTGTTCGTTATCTCGCTGTTGTGAAGTTAATTGTTATCAGATTTATTATCTCGAGAGATTATTTTTGCGATATGTAAGAAGTGACCTTCGAAATTCAAAGTTCCAGTTATTAATTAGACACGTAGATGACATAGACATGTGTACATGCCTGCGAACTGTTTATGAATGCGATAGAAAGCGAGCGTCCAATCGGAGCCGTGCTCCGATTTCGCAATCAGCTGATCGAGAAGAAACTCGTGTCTGAAAAATGCTTTGCATTTTACAGCGGTAATAATTTACAATAAGACAATTTAACTCGAGCAAATATTTTACATTTGTATTCAATTGCAAACATTACTTCGTTGACAATCCACAATGACTCATCGCTTTCCAAAAATATTTCAACCAGATCGTCGCTCCGACTTGGTTATAGCTCTCCTTAAACTTCTAGGCTCAATCGACCGGTATACAATTTTTGCTTTCAACCTACATTACGGAAAAATAGCCGGCTTTTTGTTCCCTTGTTGGTTACATCAGCACGTGAGATCAATCGAATATAATAATAACAGTCACATGAAGATAGTGGCTTCTATATTTGCACTAATATTTACTTGCGCGATATGAGACGGTTATTTATGAGCACTTATAGAAATAATTATTATAGATATTGATTATGTTTGTAGATTTGAACACAGCAGAGACATTTACAACAATGTCTGATCCCAATGAAAGCTTCAGATTGCCAAAAGAAGTCGTACCTATCCATTATGATCTCTATTTGCATCCAAAACTTAAAGAAGGCACATTTTCCGGAAAGGTAACAATCCGCATTGATGTTCACAAGACTACGAGAACCATAGCTCTTCATCAAAAGGATCTCAATATCACATCTGTGACATTAGAAACGCAAAACCAAGATAAAAACCAAATTTCTATCTCGTCCATCAGCAAACCTACAAAATATGAGATCTTTGTGATATCAACTGAAAACGAGATTAATCCTGGATTGTATAATTTAAACCTAGAATTTGATGGAAATCTCAAGGACAAAATAGTTGGTTTCTACAGCAGCAAATATAAGATTGAAAAAAATGATAAACGTCCTGAAAATGAAAAAACCAGGTGATAAAAATGTTTCATTTATTAACAAATAATATATGTAACTTTTGAGAAATTTCTAGATTTTTTATTCGGTAATATGGCAGAATTAATTATATAATTATGTGTATCTTATACATTTTTTTGATCAATAGGTACATTGCGACTACCAAATTCGAGCCAACTTACGCTAGACAAGCATTTCCATGTTTCGATGAACCCAATTTTAAAGCAAAATTTTCAGTTAAACTGGTACATCCTACGGATGATTGCTACAGTGCCTTATCGAATATGAATCTAAAGGTATGATTAATTTTTGGCGATATTAATTAACGTTTCTCTCTCGAAAAATTTTGAACAGTTTCTTGAGAAGTTTATATGTATTTTTTGTTTCAGAATACGCAAATAAATACACCGGAATCTGGTCTAACAACAGCGACCTTTGAAGAAACTGTACCTATGTCAACGTATCTAGCTTGTTTCATTATTCATGATTTTATTGGCACAACTAAAATGGCAAAAGGCTTGAGTGGTCAAGAATTTCCCATCAGTATCTATACCACAAGACTTCAGTCGCAAGCGAGAAGAGATTTCGCAGTGAATATTGGCGTGAAAGCTATTGAATATTACATAAACTTATTCAATATAGATTATCCATTACCAAAACTTGGTAAATGTGCAACAGTAATTTATGAAATAAGATTTATTGATTGAAATAAAATTTGTCATGCATAGAATTAAAAATCTAATGAAATTATTTTTAAGTATCAATATAACTTTATTTATTTGGCAGATATGGCTGGTATTCCTGATTTTGTGTCCGGCGCTATGGAGAATTGGGGTTTAGTAACTTACAGAGAAACAAGAATTCTTTATGATGATCGTAATAATTCCATCTATGATAAACGCGATGTCGTTAACGTAATTTGTCACGAATTGGCACACATGTGGTTTGGAAATCTTGGTAAATATTTTATATCAATTAATTATGGACTAATGAAAATGTGAAATATAATATTCTCTTTTTCAGTTACCATGAAATGGTGGAATGATTTGTGGCTCAACGAGGGTTTTGCTACATTCATGGCATCTAAATGTTCAGATGCAATTCTACCAAACCGGGGATATGTTAGTTTCTTAATAATGATCTAAAGTTGGTATAAATATTTAAAATATAAGAAAATCTCATTATTCAAATATTGTTTTTAGATGGAAGAATTTCCTGTTGAAGTAATGCAAAATGTATTCGTTTCTGACTCAAAATTGAGTTCTCATCCTATAATTCATGATGTCCAAAATCCAGACGATATTACATCTTTCTTTGATGGAATATCTTATAAAAAGGTTTATAATATTATATACGTTTATAATATTATATTGATTAATAATGAATTCTTGATGTTTTTTATTGTTCGCTTTATTTACTGGAACTTTTGTCTGTTTTAGGGAGCATCTATAATCCGAATGATGGAGAACTTTTTTGGATCTGATGTCTTTTTCGGTGCGATTAGTGCCTATTTAAAAAAGTATGCCTATCAGAATGCAGAGACAGTAGATCTCTTTAATGCTTTGCAAGATAGGGTCGGAAACAAAATAAACGTACAAGATGTAATGGACACTTGGATGCGACAAGAAGGTTACCCTGTTATCAACGTGAAAAAGTTTGAAAACAAATTTGTATTAACCCAGGAACGCTTTCTCGATGATCCAGATGTCAAATCCGATCCTTCCAAATCAGAATACGGGTAAGTTACCTTATCTTAAGATAATAACCGAAAAACAAACTTATTTTAAAATTATGTTACATCTTACAGGTATCGATGGACCATACCCATCGTTTATATCACTAACAGAAACGAAATACCCAGTCTTATATGGTTCAACAAGGATGAGAATCAAGGTTGAGTTTCAATTTTCTAATTAAAAAACTATGTACGAATTATTATTTCTATGTTATTTTTTCTCACTTACTATAAGTTTCTATATCTTATAGTGGAGATCGAAGCCGACGAAAATACTAAGTGGATTAAATTAAATGCTGGTCAAGTTGGCTATTATCGAGTCAATTATAACGAGGAATGGAAAACATTCCAACACCTACTTCGGTCTCACCCTACGGTAAAGTCACGCAATTTTTTCGTTTGAAGCACTAATTATTATTTTATATATA
>QKQZ01037403.1:0-11348 GCA_003595255.1 Solenopsis fugax
CATCTCCAAAACTCCTGTTACCTTTCACCAATTACCTCCTTCTCCTTAAAGCTGGACGTAACAATATATAAATTGAATTTATATGTGTTACTTTTGTTTCAAGACAGTAAATCAATCTTATTTAATCCAATGGAAGAAAATTTATTTTTATACTGCATGAGGTTACAATAAGATTAAATATGTCAAGGAATATATTTAGTCTTCTTATTGGAAGTCTTTTCTGAGAGGGTATTCTGTAAACGTCATTATTTCGATGAATTAATCACGTTTCAGGAGATTTCACATATGTACTTAAATAACGAAGTTCTATTTCTTTGTCAAATGATTAGTATAGTCTTTCATATGTTTTAACAAAAGTTCCGGCAATTTAATATTAGCATAAAAAGACAGGGATCCGAAGATTGGCGAAATAATTTCACGTGTTTTTGTTTTACAAAAATTGATAATGACTTTTTTAATTTTAATTAGAACCGATGTAATACTTTTTAAAAGAACTCTTATGGAACTATTAAGAATATGTCAGATTTAAAATAAAATTTTAGCTTACATAAATTCTGGAAAATATGTCCGCTGTTATCGCCACTGCTATTTCTATCGCCACTACCATAAAAAGTTTTAATCCACGAAAACTTGAAAAATTTTCTTACGCTGAGAATAGCTAAAACTGAAGAATAACTAAAACTTTTCCATTTTTATCGTTTTCGATAATTAATTGTCGCTCTTTTTAAAGCGTATCAGAAACTCTTTGCAAGAGAAAATTTAGGGAAAGCTATTATATCGACAGTTTTAAAAATGAGATACGAACTTTACACAGACATCATTGTCTTCGATATGTTGTTCGAAACTGAACAAAATTAGCAAAAAATTTTTTAAAGGAAAATAATATCATGTAACAGATCTTGTATATCAAACAATATTTGACAAATAAATTGCAGTAAATCAAATTAACCAGCGTTTAGAAATTTAAAAGCATAGTAAGTTTATAAAACATTTTATATAATTATAATTAATTACAATTATTTACTAATATATCATTATTATTTGCGTTATGATGTAAGTAGAAATTTACTGTTTCTTTGAATTGGTGAACGTTGATTAAAGTGGCTTATCATTATTTATTAAAGACACTCCATGCTTTTGGTTAAGGATACATATCCTTCCTCTCTTACGCAGTTTAAAAAGTCTAAACAAAAACGCGTTCATGTGCAATGCATTCACTTTGGCCGATTTATCCAGGATGATCGTCAAGAGTGAGCCGTGTAAATTCGCCTTAAGGCACTGCGGGAATAATTAACGGCGCTTCGGCCAGCAAAGGGAATCGGCAAGCACAGTACTACGAGTTTCGGGTTCTTGTGCAAGGAACGCCGTGCGTCGACCCGCCGACGAACAATCGAATTATCAGGCGGTTGCGAGCGCAACGAGGGCCATTTTTCTGGTTCGTTTTTCCGAGGCCCGAGGGCACGCAAAAGTTTCAGTACACGCGTACACCCTTCCCCCGCGGTCGATCCGGCCGAACCGCGCGCGGCAATGCGGATCACGGCTGCACCGAAAAAGCGGAAAACACGGCTTCATTAATCTAACAAGACTGTTACGCGGAACATATCTCGCCGCGGCATAATGGCTGCCAGGGCTGGTTTATAGCAAATGCAACGGCAGCATTCCTCAAAATTTCGAGCGTAATTATACACGATAATTATGGACAGCGTAATCCAGAACTCATCAAATTTAGTTAAACAATATAAAATATAAAAGGTATTTATTTAAATATAAAGGTAAATTACAATATAAAATGTTAAAGGTGTCTCTCTCTTCTAATATGAACAAAGAATTACAATTCTTTAAATATGCACATTATTGGGTTATAGATTAAAACTAAATTATGTTTCGATAACATTGTGATCCTAATGATCCTCGTATAATCCTATTGTAATCCTAATGCGTACAGCATTATTACTATTTATGTAAATCAAATCAACTATTCTATTTGCGTATAAACAATATTAAAATGTTTATGCTTATACATGTAAATCTATACTTTTATTTGACATAGTATTTGATAGAACTGTGTTATGTATTTTAAACTCTTGTGTATATTAAAAGACAACATTTATTATTAATTATTTTATACACACAGTATAATCTACATCATAGAAGGGTGAAAATATTTTCTCGAACAGCAATTCGAATTATACAAAAAGCCACAATATAGATGCGCATCCGACCTTTGTAGTTTTGCATCAGATTGCACAGGGTATAAAGCCTAATGAGCACCTTGCTTCGAGAACTCGGAAATCTCTCAGTCGACCCGCGAATGTAATTCTATGTGTGTAGAATGATAATGGCCGGGAAACTTTCAACCGCGCTAATGCGATAATGAATTAAATTACGAGGATGGGTTGAGGCACCGTGTCTACCGCGGTAGGTAATTACTTGCTTGCTTTTTTCCCATATTGTATTTCGCGATGTATCAACGGATTCTGTGGATATGATGTATGAAAATCCGCTGCTCGCTCTCCCGCCGCCGCGTGTCGGACATCAACATGTTTGCATTCGAACAGTGCAACGTGCGCAACGCGTCAGTGCTCTCTGTTAAATGTAAGCCGATGCTTATGATCGGCCTTCAATTACATTATTCTCGTGTAATTAGCATCCCTTGTGACGGGGGAGCGTAAATGTTACGGGTCGGTACCTCCGTCAATATTAAACAAGTTGCCGGCCATTGATGTTGCGAATTAATTAAAAGTACGCGAAAAGAGTCTTCCGTTTTTAATTAAAACTTGCTACATTGCCGGCTGTAATATCACGCGTACGCGTTTACATGAGTATGCGGCTTTGATACCACATTATTTCAAGTAACATTAACGTTGTAAAATGAGATCTCCTTATATTTGTGTTATTTTATAAGCAAGTCCTATTTGAAAGAGACTAATGTGCTTTCAAGTCTATTCAGCTCAATTCTTTTGATGTTGCTTCTTTAATGGGAAAATTTCAATTATCAATAAATTCCTTTTATTTTGTTAATCTGAATAATGTGTTAAAAGAAGCGTATTAAATGAAGAAGAAGATTAACTGTCCATGTTTATTATAAATCAAATATGTATTTCTAAACGAATTTTATTTTCCGGCAATAAAATGTTATTTTTCAACATTTCTTGAGTCATTTTATGTATTTAATTATTAAAACTTGCTACATTGCCGGCTGTAATATCACGCGTACGCGTTTACATGAATATGCGGCTTTGATACCACATTATTTCAAGTAACATTAACGTTGTAAAATGAGATCTCCTTATATTTGTGTTATTTTATAAGCAAGTCCTATTTGAAAGAGACTAATGTGCTTTCAAGTCTATTCAGCTCAATTCTTGAGTCATTTTATGTATTTAATTATAAAAATTAAAATATTGTCCATTAAATCTTGCATATGATTCTAAATGATTTTTTTAGACATGAGGAGAAAATAAACTGTAAGCATATTTCGATCAAATTCTCGTTGTTTAGCTCACAATTCGATCTTTTTATTTCGACAAAGCAATAGATTCTGAGTAGTGCCATTTCTGATATATTACGACGAATCCTTCCATCCCATATCGAATCCGAAAGGGTTTACCTCTCTTCGTAGTATATCGGAAGGATTTACCCTTGGTTCGTGGCGCACCGAAATTGACTCGTTCCAAGGGATTAAACGTGCACCCCGTTATGCCTAGAAACCGTACGTATTCCATCCAGGGAAATTCGCGGCTTCTCTCGTCGTCGAACGGATTCGTTGGCCCCGAAGTAAACGACCAACAACCAGTATGTGCATATACGTGAAATACCTATTCAGATATAGCATGTCTTCGATCAGTTGCATTTCAATTTCCAGACGCAAATTCTGTGAAAATAACAGGCCTTTAATGATTTCAGGCCTTTAATGGTTTCTCTGTTTCTCTTTATTGCTGCTTTATAAACGTACTTTGATATTTTAAATTAAAAAATATTGTATATACTGATAAAAAAAATCTTCTAAAATTAAATTTTGATTACATTCGTGAATATGATTATTAATTCGGAGTTCTCATAATCGAGTATTTCTGTAAATTAATTGCTAAATAAAACTTATAAGGAGAGAATCAGAAGTGGAAATGCTCTTTTGAAATGCGATTTTTTGCAAAAAAATAATTTTTCGTGCTCATATTAAGACTTTTAAACCTTAGCTTCAAATACCCTTTAGTTTTAACAGTTTGATATATTTGTTCATTTAAAATAATAGATGTAACTTGCGATTGTGTTGTGCGTATGATGCTGAAGAAGACCAAGTGAATCTATGAATAATGTTTTATTTTCATATTGTTAGTTTTATGATTTGAATTATTTATGATGAAAATCAATTATACTTATATTATTCATATCACACTTAAATACTTATTATTAATCTTTTCTATAATAAATTGCAATTGCATATTGAGCCGAGAATACTTATTTGTTATATTTATATTAAATTTTGTGTACATTAAATTTAGATCTTCAGAGATATTCTTATCATATAAAATATTTAATACGATAATATATCAACATTTTAATATGATAATAGATCTAGCATCGTATTGCTGGCACAAGTCCATGCGTATCTGCTATCGCAAGTTGTTAACTACATGTAACTACTAAGTATTTCGGCGCTCGACCAACAGTCATGTAACTGGTCAACCGTTTAGTGCAACATGAGATCCCATTTCTCCTTTCCGTCTTGCTCATTCATCAACCATGAAAAGAGCCTTGCGTGCGCAGTTTCGGTCGCGTGCCGCTCTGGGGAATCGCGATCTCGTACTAACGATAAAAATAATTTTAAATAATTTAGCATAAGTATTTCAAGAATGAAATACTTATGCTAAATTATTTTAAAAAAAAAGGTTTTTGTAGCATCGTTCGGAAGTCATTACGACGGAAATTTTTTTGTGAGGACATCTTGAAGTGACTTCAACGAGAGCTTTCCCAGTTTTAAGATTTTCTCCGATTTCCCTTCACGATATTGACGCATTTCTGTTTGAAGTGCAAGTAAATAACAAAGTTTTATTCGCTGAAAATGCTTTATTATGCATGAATTTAATTTTAACTCTCATCTAGTCTTATTATCGTGTTAAGTGTATAAAATTACATGATTAATTAACATTTTCCTTTTACACAGTAGAATATTAAATCTTCATTACACTGAAAAAAGTTATCGAAAAACTAAAATATTTAGTTCAATACTTTCAACTAAATATTGTGTTGATTTAATTAATTCTTGATTAAAAATTTTAATTGACACGAATAAACTTTTGTGCAATTAAATAATTGTCGAATCAACCCATTGTTTATTTGAACATATCAAACTAAATACATATTACGGTTTTTCAACAAATTTTTTTCTGGGTGAATAAACAAGGATGTTTATTATATGAATTCAGTATTATTAGACACAATAAGGGTGTTTGTCTCTCTCCTTTACAAAAATAATTTTATTTTATCGTTTTCATCTCATGTAGGAATGTTTTTGAAATAATACTTAACTGCATATGAACAATGCCATATGAAGCATTATACATATAATCCTTAAATAATGCTATACTTAGAATTTCTTTCCCCCCATAATGCTATCTCTCATTCTTATTGTTATACAATTTGTTAAATACAAATCCAGAATAAATAAATTAACAAACTACATGATTCAATATTATGTCCCCCGTGCTGCATGCAAATACGTTATGTTCGCGCACATACATCATATTAATAATTCTATTATATTATTATTGTTACCATTATAATTCTTATCACTATTGTCATTATTACAGTTATTATTATGTATTGATGTTACAGGTCATCCAATTGTACCATGAATTACGCAAGTCATTAATAATACATACGAATCCAACTATACAAATGTTACAACGTATTCTAAAATTTAATTAAAATTTGATTTAGAAATATTTAATATACAACTAATATACAATGCATATGTTCTAAACGTTCTGCGCATATTTACTTACATGTATATAGAGTAGCTATCTCATAAACGCGCATAATAATCAATACCAAAACAGTATCAAAACATCATTCAAATTGTTGTATAAAAATACAAGAAAATATGATGCGGTAAGATAGCAAGAAAAAATTCAGGATAAGCTGCACATTAATAAAAGAAACCTAGAAAACTATAAGAGATCATGAAAAGTTATGCATTTGCAACGGTGAAACAGAGGGAGTCAGAGCTTTTGATTTATTCTGATATCTTGTCGAATCTGCCGCGACATTACAAACGCTTAAATTACTCCCCGCGGTCACATGATGATCCTCTTACAGTTTCGACTTCATTAGTCACTACGATCATGGTGGTAGTAGATACCGAATTAAATATAGATATAATGCGTGAGGCGCGCGCGTTGTAAGCCGCTTATGGGCGCAGTTGCGCATGCATTTTAATATAAAACACCATCATTGGTCGGCGTGTCATTAGCGATTGCAAAGTAATTGGTGCACGCAAGTTTGCAACGACTGTGCAGTAGCATTTCACTGTGAAAAAGCGCATTGACTAACACTGATAACGAGTATATGTACGTATAAAGTAACTAGTGGAATTAAGAATATACAAAATATTCCATAAACGTAATTCCAAATTAATTGCACTGGTAGCTTAAATCCTCATATATCATTTTTTACTTGTTTGATATGCTGAAAGCCAAATTCATGAGAAACATTTAATAACTACCATGTACATAATTTCTATATTTTTTATATGAAGTCAAAGTAATTGCTCTGTGCACCAAAATCAACTGACAATTTAATATACATTACAAAAGTTTCAGAATACCTTATGTTTTTGCTAACAAATCCATTTTTCATACACAAATATATTAGAATATATACATTATATAAAGTTATGATATATGTTCTTATTTTTGGTCACGAAAGTATGCAATAAGGTCACAAATTGCAGAAAAATAATTATAACTAGAAATTATATCTAAGAATAAATTTCTCAAATAGACAAATGTCATATATATTGATTAAAAGAAAAATACCATTTTATTAATTTATAATAATTTATAATTTGCATACTCTGTATATATAGTCTTAATCAAAGACTTGTGTTTAATCTGATACTTGATTTTTGTGAGAAATGATTTTGTGAGAATGATTTAGAGTAAGGTTGCCGATATCGCACCGGCTCCTAAATCGCACCACCTCGCGTATAAATTCAACCACAGTATTTGTACACTCTTTGTGGGATTATGTGGGAACTACATAACATTATCATCATTCTTCATTAAACTCAACATATTAAGAACAATAGAAATTTTGTTATTAATATTTATAGAAAAATCGTAACTTCGCTGCTATTTTTCAACACATTTCGTAGCTTGATTGCAAAGAAGATAAAATAAATAATCTAAATTTTGATAATTTGTAATGATTACAATATTATTAAACTTAGATTAACAAAGTTCAAATAACTTTGTGTTCATATTTGTAAATTAAATAAATAAAGTTTTACAAAATGTTTTAGTCTCCTAAATCCACCATGTCTTAGTTTCCTAAAGTTCTTAGTTTCCTAATATTTTATATATATAATAATTATACAGAGTATACATTGTAACAATATTGCCGTAATGTAGCAATGTTATTGCAATATTATCGAAATAATGACATTGACGGAAATTATATTTAGTTTACGGTATTTACTCCAATATTAATAAAATTATACTTATCTAACGCATTTTTGCTCAAGAAGAAAGAATCAGCAGCAAAAATGCGTTAGATAGCAAAAAAAGTACCGCTTTACCTCAAGAAAAATAATATTAACCTGTGGTGCGATTTAGGCGACCGGTTGCCTAAATCGCACTATTTGAAGGCTTCTTGAAAATTGTCGTTTAAAAATTTATGACAATACATAAAATTCTGAAAAAAATAAATATGAAAGGAGAAATGTTGTACTTTATTATGATGTAAGAAAATTAAAAATATTCCTCATAATTTCTTAGTTATAAGTCTTTATGTCAAAAATGGTGCGATTTCGGCAACCTTACCATACATACCATCCTCTTATTATTATAATATATTCAAATGTTTATTAATACCGTGAAATTTGAAATCAATTTTACTTTCAACTATAGATACATAGGTTGTTTCCACTTTCAGGCTCGTAGAGCTTTAAGCATTATTTCATCCTTATTGTTTATCAAAAATTAAACAAGAACAAATGACGCTTTCAAGCACTGTGAACGCTAAAGCGAACGCAGCCATAGAAAAGATAAATTGAGTACTAATAAACATTTATGCTCAGTTTATCTTTTCTATGATATCTATGATTAAAAAAAATTTGATTATTATGAAATAAAACAAAATTATTATGAAAATTATGAAATAATAGCGAAACCTGAAGATCACGTAGAAAAGGACGAAAGATAATTAACAATAAAAGAGAAAGAAATTGCATAAATTACAGACAGAGCGAAATTCAGCAAATGCTTTTTATTTATTTCTTTTCTATTTGACCACTACTTGATAGATACATTCACTCTATTCTTATTGTCTGTGCTTTCAACCGATACACACTACATTTATTTATTTCAGAAATTTATTCATAATTTCTGTTACGTAAAAAGAATGATTTTACTCAAATATCTAAAAATTTAGCTACATGTAGATCTGAAAATAATTTTTCGTTAACCATCAAAATAATTATGTAAGATGCTCAAGCATGATGAGCAAAGCTACAAAAAGTTTTGACACTTTAGCAACAAATTTAAGCGTTCTATTATATATAATTATTATGTTAATTTAATAAAATTTTTTTCTAACTAAATTTTTAGATACTTTAGCAAAATTATTCTTTTCATGTAATTATTTTTTCAGTAATTCGCTATCTTACTGAATACTTCTGAGACCAAAAATTTTAAAAATTTATCATAATCAATTTTTTTGAAAAATAAAATTGTTAGAAAAAATACAAAGTGTGCTGAAACTTTTGAGCGATAGAAAGTATATTCTCATTCGTTAATAATGTCTAAATTACAAACTATTAGAAATTTCAATAAATTCTTTTGTTTACATATGTGTGTAATTATTTTTACATTTGATGAAGCAATTATTTACGAGTACAATTTCATAATCTGAATACAAAAAGATTACTGCGTTCATTCAAGTAAAAAATAAATTTTTTATTGAATTTAATAAAAGTAAATTTTTTATTAAATGTTATAAAGCTATGTAAATTCGAAGACCAAATCTGTGCGGAAAATTTTACAACATCCACTAGCAATAATTACAAAAATGTATTTTGCTAACAAACTTTTTACATATTCTTAAATATTCTAACATTTTTATACTCTACGAACTTTTGTAGGTACATTATGCACCTATTTGTTAAGCAAGAAACTTCTTTATTATATATTGCATTGCATGCTACAAGCTTATATTCAGTAATATCAATCACCGGTCTTAAATTTACAAGCCTTTGTTTGTAAAAGAACTGTATAAACTGAATATAAATAGACGTTAAGCATAATATTTCAACGCAGAATTGCATCTTTACATACACGTTGCAGCGTGTATGTAAAGATGCATGTATTTGTTTAATATAAAACAAAAAAATGTATCTTCACAATAAATGCAAAAATAATCTCTATAAAAATAATACGTATTTTATTTCAATCAATAGAATTTTGTAAATACCTTATACATATGCAATGTATAATATTACATATTTAGCAATATCTTATAAACTGAGATAAAAATTTTTAATCAGTGTTGTACATAGTTTAAAGGATAGATTAAAAAAAGAATATTAAAAAGATATTCAATTTTAATACATACGTCAACTGCCTTAAAGTATTTTAATAAGTTGCGAATATCATCAACAAATTCTAGAAAATAGCTTGAATGACAAAGGGAGAAAAACGGGATAAGAATTTCTTACAGATGAGAAACATGAAGGTGTCGTCTCTGGCGATTGCACTATAGCGACACTCGAGCATTTCCTTCGAGACGGGAAGATATCTCGAGAGTCTTACCAAACTCCGGCAAATATTTGTAGAGCTTTTGTGCACATGTGCGCTACGCTTATTATTGTTGCCAGCACCACAACGAGATCTACCACATCTGTTAAATCTTGATATTAATCCAACTCTTTCGTTTTGCGTTATCACTATATGACGTCTCTACAAAACGTTTTCTCTCGTTTGTCTCATGCTAGATTTTACATTTATTATAGAAAAATGATAATCTTATTAGAATAAAATTAAATACGTCTAAAATATAACGATTGTTTAAATATAGAATTTTTTAAGTATAGAAATATCGTCATTCGTAAAATAAATGGGACATAACAGGAATATTTTACACATTTTCACTTTATACAATAAATAACTTTTTTTAAATTAAGTGTGACTATGTTTATAAAATATGTAGAGGTAAACTATTAATATTGGCATATTATTTTGTTTTTGAATAATATTTCTTAAATAAAAGCTAAAAATAAATCTTTAAAAACATAAATATTAACTAGAAAGTGTCTCCTATTATGTAAGTATAACAGCTTTTATCATACTGTTTCATATTTTGTAATTGATAATTAATGTTAAAGGATTGTCTCTAAGAACTTGTGTTCCAATTAATCCAATTAATAAAATATATTTTTATGTAATAAACAGCAAAGCTTATAAATTTAAAATTGAACTCCCACTGTATATGATTTCTTTGGCACCTTATTAGTTTGTACATAGATCTGCCACGTTATTTATTCTATTTCGAGATATAAAAAAGAATAGAAAAAAATTCGTGAAACATTCGTTAACATTATAATATAATTAAAGATTTCATAGTTATTGTCTATTCCCACGGAAAAGTATATCGGTTTGCGCTGTATGGCGATTTTATGTTTCAAACCGTATTACGACGAAAATATAAAAGAGAAAAATATAAACAAAATAGTTTTAGGAAACTACAAACATGAAAATGATTTGATAATGTTAATAATATATTCACTGTTTAAATTATGCAATTTGCAAGAAAAAATCGTGGAAATTTTTTTCTCGCTTTTCAAGAATTCAGCAGATTTTAGCAGATTTTATATAGAAAAAACTATAAATGTATAAACTATGGATGTTTATTTAATCTTTAATTATAATCTTTCTAAGCAAATTATATTTTTATCAGAACTAATACAATGTTTAGTTTCCGAAAAATAAAAAGGTTCCACTTTAAGATACGTATTCAGAGTCGTTTCTCAAATCTCAGATCTCACAAGGAAAGTACCCGAGGTGTCCCCGTCCGATCTTGACGAGCTTTTAATATGTTATTGTACAGATAAAAATAAGGGACACGTATTTTTT
>QKQZ01037407.1:0-70117 GCA_003595255.1 Solenopsis fugax
TTAAAATTTAGAGTGGACTTTCTGGGACATGCAAAAATGTTAAAAATTTTTTACTGTGTATTTTCTTATAAATTCTTTCTTTATAAATTGCGTAAGATGTATATATTTTTGTATAAAAATATTCACGATAATCAAATTCATATTACGATCTATCATAAGTGTTACAACGAAATGAAAAATGAACAAACATCTCATCTAAAAATATAATTTATTTGTAGTTTAACTTAGATACCGTAAGCATGGCAAGTTTGAATGACGTTACAATAGTCGAAGCGCATTAGATTCACGTGTGATCGACGTCGAACAAATGCAACGCGGCGATGCTATGCAGCTTCCTCCACAGAAAAGCGCATGATCTTTTTAAAATAATTCTCTCGATATTGGTTTTGACGGTGCCCGCGGGACAGGGACGCGTAAATCATTACGCCACCCATGGCAGCAGGCCTCGGCCTGCATATCCGCCCTTAGGTGGAGTAGCATGTGGAAGTCGATTCCACTGTCAGTACCACTGAGATATGTTAGCTCATTACCGTGACGTATGGCTGCCGCCGGTAACGCATGCTCGATATATCCATAATTGTTGCGGTGCCGGTCGCGGACTACGTAAGATCCTCGGAGGCGATTCCGGCGCGGTTCTCGCGGAATCGTTTATTGGCTCGGTAATTCCGGGCACAGCAAAGTTACGATACGTACTGCCGATTCGTACCGACCGATAGTACCGTCTACAAATAAACTGCCGTAGAAATCGGAACTCGCTTCGAAACCGCGCCTTCGCGCCCCTCTACATCTTGGGATAACTTTATTTAATGTGCATTCAATATACCCCACGTGCGCCACCGGCCCGCCAACGATGCTGCCTCGTTGCGATTGACTGGCTATTACTGTGTAATGCATATCGTAATTTTTTTTAACTTTACTCTCGCGATGAGACGCGAGAATAGGAGCCCGGTAGATACAGAATAGAAGCATAACGTTGGTCTCATGTGAATTTTTCAAATATACAAATCGATAAGTTAAGACTTAAGGACTTTGTTATACATTATAATTTATTGCATGGTACGTTGCACAAGTTACATAGAAAAATATAGAGTAGACTGCGGAAACGACCGTAATTTATCTATTGATCATTAACATAACAAAGTAACAATTTTTCAAGTATGTTTTTTTTTCTTTTTTATGATTATGTTATTCATTGGAATTCAAATTGTTTTGTTCTAATTTATTTTACGTTTTTTTACACAATATTATTACTAGTTACTTATTTATTTGCTAATATGTATACGTGCATATATGGTATATATAATACTTGAATATACTTTCTCTACTCCATTTTTATTTTATTTTATAATAATACAACTAAACATAATCATTAGAATCGTAACATATGCAATACATTGTACAAGTGCATATACCTTTTAAAATAATTATGTCTTCTATGCAAGTTTAAATCGTAGCCAAAATTATGAACAGTATGATTGCAAAGTATCATGCAAAGACACTGTGTCATGTCAGTGTTAATATTGTTCTTATAACAATATGTAATTTCACATTACGTGATTATTGCAGTTTTTTTAGTCGTTTACAATTAATGACAAGGGAGAACAAAAAATGGTCTTTTTTTGTTTTCTACGCCACCAACATAGATAATTACAGATAGCCGGGATAGTTAATCATGTCCGGACGGTTCTTCGTTGACGGTTTCTGCGTCTAGTATCCAATTTTACCGTGAGAAACCATCTTCGACAAACTGTTATATCGCTCGGCACTTTAATCGACTTTAGAACCGGCCCGATGCGTAGGTGTTTGGGAGACTTTTCGGGGTCGCTTTGAAAATATGCGTCCACTCGACAGGCGCCGATAGACATTCCTTCACAGGTGTAGAACGATCTTGAGTGCCCGGTTGAGGATTTTATAGGATGCTTGAAAGATGCCTAAAAAGGGCGGAAGCCTACCGCTATAAAGAATACTTTTTTTTTTACGATTTCATCTGTGTTGCGTATATTCATCTAACATCCGCATATTATGCTTTAAACTTGTCTAAAAAAGCGTCTTTATAAGTAAGTGCGTATAAAATTAATTTTTTAAAAAATTTACTTAATCGAGAGAGAGAGAGAGAGAGAGAGAGAGAGAGAGAGAGAGAGAAAGATAGAGAAAAATGTATGTGTGTCTACCAATGATATATGAACGTAGAGACAAAAACAATTTGAAGCCGATTTACATAGGACTGTTACGGCACAAGGAAATTACTAATTTACCTTGTTGACGCTGTCGCTTTTTTTAATCGTCGACGTGTGGTTAGCAAAAGACCGACGTGCACGTAAATGGAATTCATAAAGTTCCATCGAGGAATTTGATTAATTGATCCGGAGGTTATAGGTTCGATACGCTCTTGAGAATCCCGCGATCGGTTTTCGTCCCGCTTTTATGCATACGAGCCTGCCCGGTGTAACGAGATTGAAAAAAAGAAAACTTTATATGCTAATGCACGATCAACGCTCGTGTCTACAAATGATTGTATTAATAGCGTAAAACAGGCGGCAACACCATTGGTCTAAAAGCCGAACGGACGGCAAGCAAAAATGTTACGCAACGTATATACTTTTTAACTCATGGCCGAAGCTAATCGATTTAGTTTTTGTACTTGTTGTTAATGCCTGGGTTACGACGTTGAGATATAGTCTGCGACAGAGAGAAAGAGAATTTATTATCGCTTGGAGCTCACTGCTGTCTTGAATATCATTACCTACGTCACATATCATTGTCATATATAGGTCTATTACGTCATTTATATGTCATATTTCTGGCGACGTTGTAATTTAATTATTTGAAACATATAAAAAAAAGGATGATTAGGTAATGAAGGAAAGTAAAGATTAGCAGACGAGAATATATGGCATGTACTTTAGTTTTTAATGACGATTAATCGATCGTTTTGGCTGTGTTTACGAAATTAAAGAATCTCCAAGTGATAAATGAGACGATAAATATATGCAACAAAATATATGCAACAGATACTTGCACAACTTCGAGGTATACAAGTAGGAGAGGTTCCTTGTAACAAGCGATCATGAAAGAGAAGCGAGGAATGGCGGAGGGGCAGGCACGCTCAAGTAGTGCCTTCTTAACTTTATGTATACTACGTAATAGTCGGCTGTTTATCACCCTTGCTCTACACGCGAGATATGAATGTATTTTCTATTAATTCCTTCCGCCGCGCTCACCGACACATTGATGCCCGCGACCCATGCATTCAGAAACGCGGCGCGAGGATACAACCGGGTCACGCGAGTCCGCGTGACGATAAACTGAACGGATGTTGTATCCGTGCCTATTTGCTCGGGATCGTTTCGCAATCGATCTTTTGTGAGCGCCGTTGCTCTCTCGCCTCTTCTCATCGCAATGTAGCGATGTATTATCGCGCTTAACGCACGGATAAACCCGCATGCATCGCGTCGCCCGATTTATATCTCTATCAGTGCGTAAGATGTTTCGCTCTTTTGACGCTCTGTTTACCCTTCGAAAGCAATTAATATATACAAAGAGTTAAAATTTACGCTACACGCGCGCTAAGCCGGATGGACGTCCACACAGGTCGATAAAGATAAAAATAATAAAAATAATAATATTAACACTTTGCAAACATTCTCGCACATTTTTTGTTTTAATTTACGATTTACGAATGAAGAGTGTACCGCAGAGTTTCATAATTTTAAGTCTAACTTAATCTAATTTCTAAAATGTAAAGCTGCATACATAGAAACAGCAGTAATATTTTGACAAAGAAGTTAAATTGTTAAAAATTTTTTGATCCTACAATTATTTATCTATCTGCAAAGTTTATTTGTATATCGCGCGGTGTACACTTTTGTTACTTCATTAAAACCAGGCGCGATAATCGCACGGTGCAACTTTATATCCTCCGTTCTTATCCCAGCACTTTATCACTCGCGTTGCTAGAAGCGGAGCGGAGCAAGGCCCGATTAATTCACAGGCCGTGCGCGCGCGGTGGCGGTGGCGAAGGAGGCCCAGTACCTAAGTCATTAACGTCGGAGCCATCGATGGGACTAATTAGCCCCGCACCGCCGTACTTCGGGAGCGCGCACGGAATGGTAGCAGCTGTTTCGTCAGGAGCAGGTGAATCTCGCTACCGTTCACCGGAGCCCTGGCACTACAAGTCGGCAAGCTCGGCGACGACGTCGTCCTAATCGCCATCGCGCCCCTAATGACGTCCAACCCCTTTCCCGCGCGGCCACGTTCCATTCGAAATACGTTTAATTGGCAGTACTGACCGGTTATTTATTGCACCCCAAGGTATACTTGGCGCTGTCTCTTTTAACACCATAATAGCCTGTTGACGGGGCTGTTTTAGACCTTTTAAGTCAGTTAAGAAGAGTTTGTGGGGAAAGTATTGAAAACGAAGTATCTGTTTCGAAATGCCGCTATTACAAATTGCGAGGCTCGTGCATCAATACGAGATCTGCATTACAAACTTACGCAATTGTTACAAAAAATCGTTGATGTTAAAAAAAAGTGACATTTTTTTGTAAAAATTAAAAATGCAGTGTTTACAGATAAAATTACAATACTTTTCATAAAAGTTGAATAATTTGAATATTAACTTGGAAAAATATTTTTTATAGATAATATTCTAGTAGTCATTGGTATAATTAGTAATGCTAAACATTAGCATTACTTGTATTTATCATTACTATATAGTTTAGCTTGTCTTAAGCGTTAAATCGAAACGGTATCGTGTGAAAAATTATTCGTTTTAAATGAGCCTTTAAGTTGTGCATATCTTGAACAAGAATCATGCTTTTATCTTCTTTCTCTCTTTCTGTCGCGGCGTCAAGCGTACGCACATGGTGCTGCGTAAATACACGGCGGCATCTCATTATCAGTTTATTGGCGATCGTATTTCCGTTCGCAACGATTCCAGAATCTGAGATGTAACATCAGCGAACAGCCAAGGGACATGGAATAATGAAAGAAATATAGTCGAGTTAAGATATATCAAAGAACGCCGGCAATAATTACAGAAATATATGTTGACGCGTATCACCTTTTGTCGAGTAATCCTCAAAAGAACTCCTTATGCTGCTATTGCCATATTGTTACCAGATGGTATCGCTTTCTCCTTCTTCCTTCGGTAATACAGTTACTTATTCAATACGTAATATCATTTTGCAATCGTTAAATACATAAATACTGTATCTATAGCTATCTTCTTTATCTTCTAATTGTAAGATTATCTATGGTAGCCTCTATTTTCTCTATCAATCAGTTTTTCATCTTGTGCTTCGATTAATTTATTGTGTACATGTAGTACATCGTAAATAGGAAAAAGAAATTGATTAGGAAATGATTTCAACATCGAGCAAATTTATTAGCATTTATAACGTTGATTAATTTAATGGAGATAAGTTAATTTTTTGTATAATACTTGAAGTTAAGTCTGCATATATGCACATGTACGCGTACGTGTACATATATCAGTACAAGGAACATTGTACATTCACGCGACAACTGAACAGCCGGTTGATACGTGAACATACCAATAATGTCTTAACGGAAAGGCTATTATCTCTATCCTACTCCGATACGGCACCCGCACGAAACTCGCCGCGCGACGATTCGCTTTTAAGGTCTGGATTAAGATTCTTGAAATTACCGTCTTTGTGCGGCTTCGAATACCGACACACGCAAGTAACACGTCGCATTCTCGTTGCTCGCCGATCCAGCAACATAAATTAACATTATCAGCGAGGTGAAGTAGGCTTTCCATTTCTACGGTGAAAATTGCGGGCGAGCCGGCAAACTTATTACAGATCTATTAGATCGGCCGACCGGGATAAGGAAATACCTCTAGGAAAAATCCGCGCTTTGACCATACGTACTCTTAATGAACGCTGTTTACGAATTACGAACGCTTCGTTAACTCGCGCGCACGCGGGTATTCGCTGGGATATTCAACGAGGAATGGTTATCGTAACCGTTTTTGCGAGCTACGCTATAAAACCAGGCATCCATAATCGTAAAACCTTTCTCCCATGCGAATTTGCCGTGATCAATGACCCAGTTATATATTATGCACCGAACAACGGCGCAATATGTTAAAACAACCAAAATCTGAAAAGAAAATATCGCAGATACAACATTTTTCTTTTTAAATTTCAACTCTCTCTCTCTCTCACTCTCTCTCTCTCTCTCTGAAAAGCTTCTATCATAATGTCGGCTTTTAAAAATATCTTTAGCTCTGGACGCTGAAATAACGTATCAATTTCCTAAAAAAAATATTTACACAAATGAGTCTTATTTACTGCTTTTTTTTATTATTTTTGAAAATTGAATTTGTGAGCTATTAAAGATATTTCTTTATTATATGTATTTGCGATATGAATACTGTGATGATCTTCGAGTGAAAATTTGAGCGCGACGCTTGGACGCTGATAAATACGAACATTTTCAGTTTATGAAGTAATGCGGCTGCATTACCGGAAACCGCGCCCGATGCTACGGGCTATCGTCAAAAAGCCATCCATGCGGCAAGTAGGTACCGAAAGCTCGGACTGTTGCACGGACAATGTGGAATTTCGTTCCCCTGCCTGCCAGGTCCCAAGATCGTGACGTTCATCGCATTGTGTCCGTCGGGCGCGTCGGGTTGCGAAGAATTTCGCCCGGAAGGGACAAGCGCGAGACCTCGCGTTCGCACAACCGTTTTGGCTTTAACGGATATCGTGAGAGATCGTGGGCGGAGATTATTGTGATCGCGGCGAGATCGCTCGGACAGTAACAACGTTGCAGAATCAGGAAGCGAGTCCCTAAAGCGACAATGTAATGAGGAACGATGCAAGAAAGTGGCAAAAGGATCGGGCATGAAATATGCTCTGGATGTTGCCGGTGAAGATGGCGGAACGGTTGGATTGGCGCGCGGTATCTACCGTATTCCATTTTGTATAAATATACCTTTCTGCATCGCGAGAGATAAAATCTACGGGCGATACCGGAGATTGTCTCGGAGAGTCAGTATAAATAAAAAATAGTCAGTAAAAAAGATATTCGAACGCGCGAGTTGTCCGAAATACAAAAGCGACCGATGCGTAATTTCCTTGAGGACGTTTAAAAATTACAACGGGCGAAGAATCCCGCAGGCACGTGACAGCAATCGGAGTTTCCGTGTTGTACAAAAGCACGAAAAGTAATGAAATTTTCAGCTTCAGGCTTCCAACTGTCAAGGAAGAATAATTTTCAGTAACATTTATACTTTAAATTCTAACAAATGTCATTTTTGTTCAGAAGGAAGCAACTTGTAGAGAAACTCCCCATAAAATCTGTTTCTTCTGCATAGACGTTATCAGAAAGCTACTTCGAAGATGAATTAACAAACGCATATTTGCGTTTTGCGTAAATCCTTTTGTGTCGTTTAATTTCCTATTCTTTAAAGTGTTTTTGATATCGTTTTCGTTTTTGTTAATAAAATATCTTACGTTGCTTTTAGCGGGATATATATTTTTTAATTCGTCGGAATTTTGCTTGACAAAGGGTGACCGTGAGTCAGAAAAGCACCTTGCATCTATTGCTTTCTCATTCGCGAGAAAACGCGAGCACCGTCCGTATCTTTCCAGCTTATTACAGGATACATCTGTTTCTGCACCGACAGTAGCAGCAGCGTGCAATCACGCACGTAATTCGAAAGTAGAGAGGGAAATTGCCGATTAACCGGGCGCGTTTCTTAATCGCGCAGGGTATTATACTTCAAGTGCAATCGACAACCGTCGCAGTCATTCTTACGGTTGCCACCCAGAGGCAAATGAGAAAAACCAAATCACCTAACCTTTGTGCAACAAAAAGGAAAAAAAAGTTGCTTTTGATTTGCAAAAATAACTTGCCAATAAATAATTAAATCTCTGAATATTTTGTTAAATCTTATAATATTTATAATATAATGGCACTTTGAATGATTGAAAAAAATTAAATTTATTTTTTATGATTGAGCAAAATATATTCTAAATATAATTATGTTATAAATTTTAAATAACTTATTGGATAAAAAGTAAAAAAATAAAAAGATAAAAAATTCAATGAATAATGATCTAATTTGTATGCCTAAGAAAACTAATATTCTCTCTCTCTCTCTCTCTCTTTTTCTCTCTCTGTTTCCTTTATACTTTCCTTTTTACTTTCCTTTTTTCTTTGTTTTGTATAAATTTTCTTCCCGTTTATTTTATTGTATACTATATATTTTATTTTATTTGCTTCTTGACTTGTATATTTTATTTTCCGTTTACTTATTTTGTACTGTTTTATTTTTATCTGTATTTTATTTTTATTTTTATTTTGTTATTAGTTAGTAAGTCGGACTATTCTCTTGTCTCTTTTCTCTGTATATTCTGCCTTTCGTTAAAGGTTTTGCCCTAGGGCAGTAATAAATGCTCAATCAATCAATCTCTCTCTCTCTGTTAGAAATTTTAATTATTTGATATGTTCTATCCGAGAAATTATTTATCGATATCTTAGTTGACGTTTCAGCTTAAACAAGATATCACATGTTGCACGAAGGTGTGTCTAACGTGTCACGCGTCGCTGCGATTTCGCATCCGTTATTTCACACAATGTGTATTTTATGCGTCATAATCAAGAATTACGGGCACATGCGGCGTGACTTAGACTTTCGCTTGATGAACGCCGCGGACCTTTGCAGAGGCGCGATGGAGCTTCCGAGCTCTCCGAGTAGGCGACAGTGTACGGTCGGCTGTACGAAAATGTAATATAACTCGTCGTTGTGGGATGAAAACACCGCGATTTTACTACTCGCGATGCGCCAAGACGTACAACGGGTGGCATCTTAAATAATGGGGCCTGCCGACTCGCTGAGCGACAATCGTGCATCTTCTCTCTCGGCGGAGGCGCTCGTCCTTCGTGGGCACGACAGTCACGCATGTTGCGTTGAAACATGCGGGGATTACGTTTCGTAAACTGCACTAAATCATCGTGACTGCAGTACGCCGACATGCGCGTCTCGAAATGTCGCTGCTCGAAATTCTGCAGGATCTTCTCTTATATCAATATCATAATTATTCTTTAATACCTCGATGAATTGCTGAACTTCTTATCAAGTATATTCTTTTCTGTTTTCAAAATAAAAAAGAATTTAATAGGAATGGGGGGGGGGCTTTTAATAAGAAATTTTTTTAATTAATATTTGTTATTTACTAAAAAGATCTAATAAAGTAAGGTGAAATTCGTCGTTTAAATAAATTTTATTGTTATAATATCATTTGATATTTATCATTTAGTGAGTCTGTTGCTTAATAGTGGTCTATTACTGAATCCCACTAAGATTGACCAGTTTCACGATTTTTTATACTATTGGCCGCTATAAGTTTATGACATTCTATTTACATAAATCGAATATGGATTCGATTTGTAAGAAAAGAGGATTTTCAACAGAATGCTAGACACTAATAACTTATATTCAACGACACATTGCGAATTTTCTAAACCTACCATTATCCCCTGTTGCAATATCGTACAGGTGTGGAGAATGTTTCGACCGGAAAGAAAAGTCTCGCGTATACGTCACGACTATTTATAAAAACTAATGGCGGCTAAACACTATAACTCATGAACTCATTATACCTAATAGCCGTTGGCGTATTTATGTTGAACGAGTCCGTACCGCTTCACGGTTCTACACGACTTACAAATTACAAACCAGAATTATCTTGCCGAGGTGCGTATAAAAACGTGCTAAGATTACACGACAGAGAAACGCAATTTGATTAGCAAATTTCGGTAGACCAAATTTTATGGATACATAGTCGCGGCGTTGCTAAAAGCCTATACTTTGTGCAGCTACCTGCGTCGTCTAGAATCGCAGATTATACGCAGGACGATTCTGTGTTATAAATTAAAAATTTTTTTAACAGTTTTTCGATCGAAGATGTGCACGTCAGGTAACGTTCTTGCAATATTTATATTTAAATTATAAATCGATATTAATATATTATTTGTCAGCATAGACCAAAGTCACATCGATCGTCCACGATATATCGGACATATGATCTTGACCGCTCGAGTCGCCACGCGCTCCGCCGGAAATGCGAACATTTTTTTAATCCACTTACATAGCGTGAGGAAATTCTAAGTGCACGCGAAGTCATTCAAGCGTGAACGACGAGGAGAGGGACAGACCATCCCCCTCAGGCATGCATTAGAAGTGTCCATTGAGTCGTCTAATTTTATACGTTGTAAATCTCCTCCCACACCCGATGACGCGTCGCGTGCACGAGAATTTATGTGTGTTTATGTATATCAGGATGCCTACACATGTGACTATGTGAATCCGCATCGTATCACGCTACACCGCACTAAAGAGCGCGGTGCATACCGCGGCTGCACTATTGCGCCGCGCCGGCGAGACACACTGTGGGGATGTCGGCTATAAATTATTTCGCGCCGTTGACAGATTTCCTATCAGAGATTGTCACATGGCGATCAAGAAAAACAGTCAGGTGGCGAGGTCTCCTTGACGAATGTACAAATCGACATTTCATCGGCCGAGTATCGAACGGAACAGTCGTTCTACGTAGCATTCAGGTCATCCAACTTCTGCGGATTACGTAAAACCGTCTTAGCATCCTGCTGGCCAGACACAAGGGGGGATGATGTATAGTCGTTACGTCGATAGCGCGCGAAGAGCTGGAAGCCAGTCATCGATCATTGTCGCTCGAATATGGAACGCAAGAACGATAACTCGACGTTGTCCACCAACGTCGCCGCGCAATCGTTATATTAATATTAGCGTTACTCGGGTATTACTCGTCACGATAGCGACTTAATAAGAGTCTCGTAATAGAGCTCGGCCATTAACAACGAGTTTCCAAGTGCAGATAAAAGCGAATTGTACGTTTTACCGTACGCGCGCGAATTAAGTTTTCTTCAAGCGAAGATTTCATCCGACCGCGCAAAACCGTGGGATGAATGTTTACAAAATTACCGTGACCATCTTTCATCTTGTCCGATTGTTACGTCAGCCGTTATTCGTATCAACCGTTGAAACATCGTCCGAGTTCATAGGGCATCGACGTTGCGGCCGGGAAAGAAGAAGGAAATTCTAATAACATTCGGAGAGGAAGATAAGAGTTTAATTATTCACGCAAAGCGGGGTTCCCCGGTGCCTGGGCCACGCGGAGGGTCTACCTATCGGGCCCCGCGCGTGTGTGCACACACGTTCGGCTTTACGTGGTGTTTGTGTAGTATCGCAATACGTATAGGTAGGTATATACCTTATATCTACCTATCGTGAGCACGATAAATCTCGCGAAGTCAGGTGGACGATGGTCATCAGCTAGTTGCCGCGTGTAAGAGGCCCACGGCTCTCCTCTCCGAGAGGGGGAGGGGGCCTCGGTGCCTGGGTTTAAGTCTGTTCTCATGATGCCGGACGGTCTAGCGACGACCCACGACCCTGCTGGCCACAACTTACCGCGCGATACACCCGCAGTATGCTTTCTCTGCTACGATCCACCACGGCATTCTTGACCCTAACCGTGACGGCCGCGGCGGACTGGGCCGGAATACGCAATTCCGTGCTTGCAACGCGGAAAGACGTCGGATGCAGGAAATGCCGTATCGATCGCGACGGCGCCCGTGCTAATACGTCGGATGATCGCTTGACATTCTTAGTTACAAGAGATTAAAGCTCCCTGAAGGACTTCGCAACGCAATACTACGTAACATGGCATAGCATAAATTATTCCGAGATTTCAGAGATATATAATTAAAAAACTTACTTTGTTACAAGAAAATTATTATATCGCTAATTTTTTTTTATATAAAGAAAAGAATTAAATATTAAGGAATATTTCTTAGCTTGTTTACGAAAAGATTTCTCCAGCAAAAATTCCTTGCGACGTTTGGGTATTCGTGGGCAGAGAAAAGAATTCTTAAGAGTTATAAAAAATAGATTCCGATGAGGTCAACTGCTCGAGCGTAGTCTCGAGGCGTTCTGCGCCTCGCTGAACTACCGATTTAGCAGACCGGAATACAAAACGCGCGCAGAGAGGGCGGAACGTCAAAGTGATTCAACTGCGTTCGCACGACGCGAAATCTCTACAAATCATGAGGGTAGGGAAGGGGGAATCGCACCGTAAGAGTCCACGGGACCTCCTTACAGTTAGAACAGTACGAGCTAAAGGGGCTTGGCTCTCATTAATCTCGGGATCTAGTCTCGTCAAAGGGGACACTGCGAGATACGCGAGGACAAAGGGCTTCCTCCGGCGCGGTATCGCCGCGCAATCTCGTCACATCGTACGCTCGCGAGGCGGTGATCGCGAAACATCGAGGAGCGGGCGGGAACCTGCGGCGCGAGATAGAATCTCGACGAGCGACCACACAATGCCAAACATATTAATTAATGTGCATCGCCTCGGGAGCCGCGCGCAATGACGTGAGACCGTAGGTGGTACATTTCGAAGACCAAATGTATCGTTCTCGTAATATCGTAGTAGGTACCTATAGTCATAATAACGACAGTGATAGTTTTGGTTTACACATTAATATAATAATATGTACAACTATACAATTACACTCACTTTTCTCACTTTTCTCACTATTACCCATTTTTTAAAAATACACTCACTTATACTTACTATTTTTGATATTTTTTACTTTTTTCACTATTTTTGGCGAATTTAGATTAAAAAATAGTTGGAAAATTATGAATTGTGCGTGTGTATGTGTGTGTGTATGTGTATGTGTGTGTATGTGCTATATAACATATGTGGAAATTTCACTTTTATTTAGCGGAATGTACAGTTTTCTAAATAAAAGTAAAATTTCCACATATGTTATATAGCACACACACACACATACACACGCACAATTCATAATTTTCCAACTATTTTTTAATCTAAATTCGCCAAAAATAGTGAAAAAAGTGAAAAATATCAAAAATAGTAAGTATAAGTGAGTGTATTTTTAAAAAATGGGTAATAGTGAAAAAAGTGAGAAAAGTGAGTCGCTGGCAAGCTTGAATTATGGCTTCTCTTTATTTTTACATTATTCCTTGTAATTTTCGGTTACGAGGAGCTCGCAGGCCTCATAAATGTAACTTGTTTGCGACGCATATTCGCAATTTAAGCGTCAAAATACAGACATTATTTTTAGGAGATTCGAACAATTCGCGTGCTCTGTACGTATAGGCATTGTACGTGCACATCGAACTTAAAGCGTCACGTTCGAAAAATGGGCGTCAGCTGAACGGACGAGTTCACGCGCGCGCGCGCGGATATAATTGCGCGCACGAATATTATCTGCCCGTTTCGTCGGGGAGTAAATCGCGACTACGTCAAATGGGCCGACTAACTTCAGGGTGCGAACGCTTATGCGCATCCTCATTACGGTTTTTACTGCGGCAGTTTCTCCGAACCATTACATCGTTACACGGCCGGGAGAAAGACAGGGAAAGAGAGGGCTCGCGGCGCCTCGCAAAACGCTCTCTTGGTCGAACGAACGCGACCGTAAACGCGGGACAAAAATATTGATAAACCGGACGCAAGATCGCTGCATTGCATACTTTGTGCGCATCCTACCTTCGAAGCGGTTTACGAGCGTTCGGAGGATTCGTTTGGAGGAACGGCGCGAAGCAGATCCGCGTGCGCAGTCTTATCGAACGGATAATTTGTCGCTTAATCAATGGACGCGATTGAGAGAGTCAGAAAAAGGAAGGGAGAGAAGGATCTTAATATTTATTATATTTAATTCGCGTTCTGGCGGAGCGCGCGTAATCTGCCGCTAAACAAGAACGGATGAAATGCTAGAGTCGTTTTACGAGTGCACTTAGGCGGCATGCGGAGGCGATCTTGATCCGCCTTCCCCCTGATTCTCTTCTTCATCCTACCCTGACTTCTTCTTCTTCTTCTTGCATCCCGCGTCTCTCTGTAACCCATGCGGAATCATTTTCCTAGATCCTTTAACGAAGATGACGGTGTATTCCTGCTACAAAACAGGGATCTCTCTCGCGGACATTAAATTAAAGGGCCCTCTCTCCTACCTTTCTTTCTCTATCGTTTTCTCGTCGCCGTGTGACGTACCGCCGGGATCGGTTTTCTTGCGTATAATATCCTGTCATTAGTCGCCAAGACCGAGAAGAAACAAAGCGCGCGCGCGCGCACGGCTTAGCGCGTTCGGCTTTATCGCGCAGCAGTGTTATCTGTGTGACCGCATCGCTACGTCTCCTTTGCTTTTCTCCGGCTCCCTTTCCCTTCTCGTTTTTCTCCGTATTTCGTCGCGTGATACCGCGACCAGACGCATTTTACGGCACTTTAACGCCCCGATGCCGCCGCCGGCGGTGCTATGTGCTCGACACCACGGAAATCTGGAAGCACGGATGCACGGTTGTATGCACCGTGACGACGTTTCGCGGAGAAGATGATTCCGTGCCTCGGCGTCTTTCGGCGACCACACGGTGTGGTCGTAGCAAATATGTTAACAAATGCAATATTGCCACACACTTGGCCTTCAAATCTTAATCTGACGTACTTTTCAAATTCCAATAATTAGATATCTCGAGATAGTTTTAGATTTTTAAATACGCTGAAGAATCTCGCTCACCAACTGCTTTAAAGTCGATAGTCAACGCATAATTGATTTAATTAATAAATTCAATCCACATTTACTACACTGAGAGAAATCGTTTGGTAGAATAGTGATCAAATGAATTTTATAGTTACTGGTACCAAAAACTTAGTTACATTTAACAAAACTTTTTGTAATTTGTTGTATGAAAATAATTATTTGGTTAAGGCTACAAATTGTTTGGTCAAAACAACTATATATTTAGTAACTATCACTATAAAATACATTTGACCACTATTTAACCAAACATTTTTCTCCGTGTATTGTGTAAATCTTTTAAGGTAGAATTATTTTTCCGACCAGCAGATTGGCAATAGTCCCTCCGCGTTGTAAAATTTCAATGACACTTTATCAAATAAATGCCGGGATAATTAATTCGACCGATTGTATTTGCGCCGAACCGGTCGAATTAATTTTTCGCGCGCGCCTCTAGCGCGACCAAATGGAGAAACTAATTACCAACGCTGCCGATAATACGCATTGTCGTCCGCTTCATTGTTCTCCGGATCTATTGTAGCGACGTGGCAAAACACATCTCGTCGTGCCAGCCTCGCCTCTCGCTCATTCAAATCGGCGAGCGGGGCGCGTTGCGTTTCGTCGCGCGTTTCCATTTCGCACGTGCATAGCGTGAGAGAGACGCATGTGGGTGTTGCGTGATTTAAGCGTCTCGGCGCGGCGGCACGACCGCGGGCGATTTTCTTGATCCGGTCGTTCGCGCAAATCGCCCCCGCTATTGTGCAATCGTCGCGTATTACATGTACCGTATCGTGCGTTATCGGCTCGTCGATTACTCCGCCTAATGGCGGGTCACGCCAATCTCCGTCAAGCGTGTTTACCGACTTGTCGATTTATATACCGATTCTGCAATCCGGGACGAAGCGAAGGGAAATTTGCGTCAGGATATATCAGGAGATATTGCATATATTTCTAAGAAATCCTACGTGAGAGATAAAGAGAACACGGAATATCCGGAAAATGCTTTCAACCATCGTTATAACATACACAGAAAAAAATGACTATCAAATCAGCAATTCATTGTTTCATATATAAGTAAGAATATAAAATCTTCTAGGAAGAATTTGATAATCTTAAACAGACATAATTTGCTTACATAAAGAAACAAAATTTCTTTATGTTAGCAAATTATGTCTCTTTGAGATTATAATACTTCCAAAGAGATTTTATATTCTTGCTTATATATGAAACAATGAATTGTTGATTTGATACTAATTTTTTTCTGTGTATTCATAATCGTTATATGCCTCCTAAGAAATATACTTATAATATTATTAAGATTTTCACATTATTAATTTTTATATATATCTGTACAGACTATAAAATAGATATAAGATGCACACATGCACACATACGTCGGTTATTATACTTATTCGGTATTATACTTATTCTAATTTTAGTTAATAGTAATTCAATTATACTTTTGGGAAAATCGAGCTTACGACATACAGAATGATTTCAATATATCCATTGCCGTGCGGGATTCTGGGTCAGAAGTTCACGAAGTGCCTGGACCCGGGTAATTCTATTCGCCGCGGAATCCCAGCGAGCGCGCCGGATATTTTTGTCAGAGGAGTATCGTACGTAGCGTATTTGCGGCGTGCGGAGAGAATGGAGAAAGAAGACTCATTTAATTGCGATACTCCGATATGGCAGGGAACGCGCGGCCTCGCTGCGCGACGCGCGATGGAACGTTTTGGAATGAATAGAACGCAACGGCAATGGTGATAACTAACTGCGCGGCTAAGCGTGCGTGAAATTATAAGTTATTGCAAATGCGCCCGTAACTCGCAGAAAATATCGTTTATGTCGCTACTAATTATCGAGTTTATGGATTCCGGCTCGCGATTATTCACCGATTCCGAACGATTAACGGGCGTAAAGCGAAATCGTGATAAACGGATTTATTGTCTGTTTCTGAAACCCGTTTTTTTTTTTTATCGTTGCGATTAGTCACCATTTTTTTCCGATGAATGGAAGAAAATTTCATTTGCAGGATTGTTCTGCGAGATTCGACATGCATTGGAAGACATCAGGCGAGCAGTTTTAATAAATCATTACATGCGTGAGATTTTAGATGTAATCACTCGATTGAATCTGATAGGCATCGCTAATAGGTAGCACCTACACGATCTCCGCAACGAAACGCTGCTAAATATCACTATCACGCGAATGGGACCTTTCACGATTTCCGTGCACGATTCGCGCGGATCCTCTTTGCGACTCGTGGGCGAGATACTCGTAGTCGATGAGTAAAGGCAAACATTAAATCGCGATTACGAACAATGCAGTGTGCCCACACGATCTGAAATCTTCTGTCCGTCGCCCGCCCCGAGAATTCCTCACGGTACGAACCAACCCACCATTCCGTGGCCCGCATTCTCGACGCCACCCGCGGTCTCTAGCCTTCGTAAATATCATCGCGCTCGCGCACACCATTGTTGCTGCCCTAACACCGGTGATTTGATGCAATTAAGGTGCGAGATCCATTCCGCCATCACGATGACATTCGATCTCGATTAAATTCAATCCGAGTGCAGCCCAACGCACCGTCCGTACTGGCTCTTACCGGCTCTTACCGGCTTCCGACGAGCCTGCCGATCGCTAATTTATGCTCTGGTTCGACGCCGAGATCGGCTAATTGTTTTTTCTATAGCGCATCCCCGAAGGGCCGTACGTCTTGTTGCGTGTCGACTCGCGATCACCCGTAGATCACTCGGCGGCTCCGCGCCCTGCGATCGGCCGATCTATCCGACGCGTAAAAACCATTCGGCCGGACAATTTGCGTGCCGCTCCCGGACGAGGACGGATCCTCGCTGGATTCTCGCACCTGGCATTCCGGTTCCTGTCGCGCATGCGAACGGCTGCCGAGATCGCGGCGATCGGAGATGTCGCGGCCGATTCGCGTGGGCGGCGAGTCCTCGAGTGAGGCTTCTTGCGGTGTCATTAAGATACGGTTAATTTACGGCAGTCGTAATACGAATGTAGAACATTGTTCAGATTATCAGCGGCTAAATTGTCGCTCCTTCGAACCTCGGACGTCTCATTACACCGTGCACAGCAATAAATTAGGACCGGGCAACTCTCTGTCTTTTTTTTTTGTTGCTCCCTCGCTTTAATTGCTCGATGTAGATATTGTTGCTTTTGTTCAACAAATTTTTAGTATGTGCAACAAAGTTAAATGAGTTTGCAATATTCATTGGGACATTTCTACAGATTTTATCAAAAATTGATACCATCGTGACTTTATGAGTAAGCAGAAAGAGAGGATATTTCGAAAGCGCGATCGCATGACGATCAATGATTACTCATATCCTCCCCTCGCGTCATCCTTGGCGTTCAGAGTTCTCCTTTCTCCGCCTTCTTTTCGGTCTCGGTTGGCATCCTGCGGAAAACCCGCGGTGCGAATTTCATATACGCGATAAAATATATCGCTCGAGCATCGAGTTTAATTAATCATTGTTAATTACGGACGCGGGGATCGGTCCGGCGAACGAAGGCGATTAATGAGTAATTGATTTCGATCACGCCATTCGCCGATCGGAAAAAAGAGCTACATCGCGGTCGTCGAAAATGGCCGATCGTAAATTTTCCACACTGGGCCTGTTATGTTTGAAAACGATAAGTATTAGATCATTCATGAGTCTCATAAGACTAGGAATTTATTTAGATCAGATGCAGAATAAATAAATCTTTCTGTGCTCGTCAATTTCTGCTCCAAATTTCTAGCAAAGTAGAAAAGGAGAATCTTAAAAAAAAATTGAATTCTAAAGGTGAATGAAGCATTTTACGAGGAATTGAATCGAATTTTCACGTCGAATTGAATCTTTCATTCATGTACGAATCGAATCCACAGTAATTCAATTCGATTCGAATTCAAATTATTACACATGTTTATTAAATCCTGAAGGATTAGGTGTATCAAATATAATTTTAGAATTTTATTAATAGTACTCGTACACTGAGAGAAATGTTTTGTAAAATCAACCAAAGTTTGGTTGATTAGTGATCAAACGAATTTTATAATGATAGTTACTAAATATATAGTTGTTTTGACCAAACAATTTGTAGTCTTAACCAAATAATTATTTTCATACAACAAATTACAAAAAGTTTTTGGTTTTTTTGTTAAATGTAACAAAGTTTTTGGTACCAGTAACTATATAAAATTCATTTGATCACTATACTACCAAACGATTTCTCTCATTGTATTATATTTCAATCAACAAATATAATACATTGTATTATATTGCAATATATTTACATAACTCTCTTAGAAGAGGATAAGAGAGATACGTTGTCCAGTTGTTCTGAACAAATATTTATAAAAGCAACCATTCAAAGAAAAAACTTATCGCCTTTAAATTTAATTTAATTCATTCAACTTTGTTGCTACTTGTTTGCGGTCTGACAGACGTGTAATTAGAGAGCCTTAATTTCTTGATCAAATCGAGCTTTACTGATATCTCGCGTCTCCCGCAGTATTGATGATGCCAGCTCCGATTAGGCGTATTCAGTATGCCTTCTGTATACGTCAGGTCCTCCTGTCAGATAGACTAATCTGTGGTCGTGCGCGACCAATTCCAAAGCTCACGCGCTCCTCCTACTACTTGCTCGATTAACGATCGCTCGGTTCATCTGACAGTAATTTAAATTCAAAGGAGGCCAAAGAGCGTCGCGTATAAATGCGCGTTGTGTTACGTTACGTGCCGGGTCACAAACACGAAAGAATAAATTAGTCGTTCATCACTCCTTTCGAGTTCGAGCGGTCTTACCATACTTAGGCTATTCATTGCAAGACAAAACGCGTGTAAGAGCTACTTTCAAAATTGTCCTTAATTTCATTCAAAAATGAAATTAAATGGACGAGTTCGCCGATTAATCTCCTACAATCATTTTTATGGTTGTTGATGGAATTTTTATAAAACGATGGCGTTTTAAGGAAACTGTGAAATTTAACTTTAAATTACATTTGCTTTGAAGTAACTGTGAAATTATCATTTAGAAGATAATAATTAAATTACACTACACTTCGGTTTCAGTAAATCTAATTTTGGATAATATATTTATGTAGAAAGAATATAAACATATTATAGGATGATATTAATATGTATCTTCGTTAAAAATTCATTTTATTTAAAAAGAAGTTATTTTTGTGAAAGATAAATTTGCTTCGCAATACAAATATAATTTTAGAGATATAATTATAGCAGATTCAAAATCGTGCCAGTTAAAACAAAAAATCCCAATCGAATCGTGCAGAAATACGTAGTAGTGGAGGATGCAGCGTAACGTCGGACCGCATTCTTGTCAGAATAATAATCGCAGTTCTTACACCTGAATCGATCGTAGTCACCGGGTTCTGCAACGAAACAGGACGGACAGGCCTTTAATTAATTAATACCGGGTTTCACCTTGAGACGTTGAGTTCAAACGAGGATGCGTTGATCGACGGTCGATTTCGCCGATCGATAAGGGAGCGTCGCGGATGTCGCGGAAAACGCTGAGTTGTGATTATATTGTTTGGAGCTGAATAGAGCCGTCCGCGCACGGATACGCAACACCATTGTAGGCACTCTGAGAACCTGCTGGTTCCGCGATCTTGTACCTCTCTCTTTCTCTTTCCCTTTTCTTTCCCTCTCCCTCTCCCCTCCCCCCTCTCTCTCTCTATGCGTGTGTTGAGTTTACACTTTATATAAATACAAGACCGGTAACCCGATGGTTACCGGTTTCACGTACCGGAAGGTGCTCTCTTCGTGGTAGCTCTTCTTTCAGCTGCGGCTCGATTAAAAATTATGTCATTGAATTACGACGAATCGCGCTTTAACTATATAAAACGGATATTCTACGCTGCGACGTGTGATTATTTACAGTTAGCCGCGCTAAGAGGTGATGGTTTCACAGCGACGACCTCGGCTGTAAAAGAGGCATACATTCGGCTGGGATTCGTAATCTTTCGCGTCCGTCATAATTACGATTTATTTTAAAATCAATTAAATAGCGGCATCGGCAAAAAATTACCGGTTGTCACCGGCACGTTCACGTCACATTAATCTCCTTACTAAGCCCGAGTATAGCGCATCTCACTTGCACGTCTACCTCGTTACAATCGAAAAAGAGCGATCAAGAGCCGATCGAAAAAGAGCGTAACGATCGATCCGACCGTCCGTCGATTGAAGTGACGTTCTTGACAACTCTCCGAAATTATATAGCGCTTGCGCGAGAGTATGAAGAGCCCCAAAAAGGATCTTTGTTTCGCATCGCCGTTTTAATATCTGTGCGAAGCTGATCACGCAAGGATTCATGCGCACGCAATACCGTTACGTTTGCTCAAGTTCAATCTTCCTCTATACGCAAATAAAATGTTTTGTTTTTAGATTAAGCAACCCCTCATATCTCAAAACATACTTGATCAAAATTACAGATTTGCTATTGACAATGTAAGAATATAGGAATAACAGAATAACGTTTAGTAAATTTTATATACACAGAAAAAAAATTAATATCAAATAAACAATTCATTGTTTCATATATAAGCAAGAATATAAAATCTTCTTGGAAGAATTTGATAATCTTGATCAGACATAATTTGCTTACATGAAGAAACAAAATTTCTTTATGTTAGCAAATTATATCTCTTTGAGATTATAATACTTCCAAAGAGATTTTATATTCTTACTTATATATGAAACAATAAATTGTTGATTTGATATTAATTTTTGTTTCTGTGTATTAGGACAAAATTTATAAATGCGAAATGTCACATTTTATGTGAAATTTGCAGAGACTATTTATAGCATGATATTTAAACTGCAAAATGTGATGTAATTACGTTTGATGCAGAAAGCAACTGTCTTATTTTTCAACCGTACATTTTAGAGATAGCGGCGAGAATATTTTAAGCATACTCATCTTTATTTATACGCGCAGAGATCCTCTCTGACAAAGTACCCAGAAAGATATCCAAATGTTCAGCCATAATGTTGTCCCGCCGTGCATACGGTTATTCATAATGCGTATAGATTATCGCGACGGGATTAATCGGAGACACTAATACGAGCGATCGACGGACGAAGAGGATAATTAAAATTCGTGGTGCGATTCCGACGAAAAACAGAGCGGTTAATGTTATCAACGTCGATATCGACCGCGCAGGACCCGGCTAATTAGCGATGCAAATGCGAGTTGCTGCGTTGCAACAGGCGATAGGACCGGTGTGGATACAACCAGCCTGCTCTTAAGATGCCACAAAAACCGTATCCGTATAGCGTGTCTATTAAACGCACGTCGCAGGTGTAACGTCAAAGCTCTTCCGCTAACCCGTATTTATGACTCGTCACGCTTTTGCAAGGTTTGCATTCTACCCGCATTTCGACCTTATCTTAAGATTAATTAAAGCAGAGTTTATTAAAAGACTATAGATAAGTAATTATCGATACCGCTGGAAGGTCTTACTGGACAAAATACTGCATTTTTAGAAATAACTTTTTCAACTCTTTAATATAAATAGTTTAGTTAGATAAAAATTCGAATAATAATATAATTAATATGTTATCTCTTTAATGTTATATTACGATGTTTTATTTTAAATTATAAATAGCTCTTTTACAGTTCTATAAATAAACATAATTCATGAAAAATTTTATAATAATATACCGCACTTTCAATGCCATATGTGTTGAAATTAGTACAGTAATTGCAAACAAAGGAAAACAAGAATCTTTTAAATTACGCAAATGACTTAATGGAAAAGCAATACTACCGCTTTCTAGCCTGCAGCAATAATTATGTCCAGATCCGCGTTTCCAGTCGAAATATCAATCATTGGAAACACTCACGACACCACGAACTTGCGGCTTTGCTAGTTACGACTTTTTCTAGCCAAGGTGTGACATGATGGGCGAGAAACGAATTTCACAATGGATAATTATACGATGTAAAAACGGGCAATATAAACTCGCTCTCGCGTTAACGACAATTGGCCGACCGAACTGAAACCAGAGCTATTCACATTCCATTTTCGCGGTCGCATCGTTCTCTCGCTCTGCAAGAGAGATTTTCATCGAGATTAAAAAGCGGCCCAGTTTGTCTGCCGCACCTACGACTTCCGGTCAGATTCGTGGGACCGCAATCGACGCCCAGGCGGCAAGAGGCGCTCGTAAATTACGTCGAACTTACGTACGTTTCGATATTTTCCTTGCGCGACTATCGAGATCATTATCGGTAAACACACTATTAGCGCCGCCGTTGCTCGGGTCTCGGGCAGGCTGGCCGGGGGTAAAAGAGCCATGTACCAATCTAGACTCATAAAACTGGCCGAGTGTCCGGTAATAATGTGCGAACGCGTTATCCATCAACCGGGACAAAACAGTTAAACGGCTATACGGCGCTGCTCTAGAGCGGTCGCAATAATAAACGCTGATCGGGCGAAATGTCGGCGAAAAGAAATCCGGCAGAGCACTAAAGGCTAAATCTTCCGTTACGCATTGGAGTGATGATAGTAGCGTAATTCGCGGTTATGATTTAAATTGATCGGCCGTCCTTATTATAATCGTAAGAAAGACCTAATAGTACATTTTCGGTCTTGCTTTACATGTTATTCTTGAGAATTATAATCCAACATAAAAATGAAGTCTTCATGAATTTGAGGATATAGTTGCTGTGGAAATACATGGAATTAATTTCTATATTTAGCGATAATGAAGGCACGATAATTAATATATCCTTTCGTATCTGTAACATTGAAAATTGATTGATTTTAATATCAAAGTAATTTTTAAAGAAAGAATTTTCAAGCAAAATGATTGTCAAGCATCCTTAGTCACGTAGATGAAACGGGCATCAAGGTTGAAATTGTGTGATTAGATACGTATACGTCTATCACATAATGGCAGTACCATCTCACACAATATAAGACAGTCGATTAGAAGAGTGCTGGTAGATGATGCAGCATACTTATCCGCTAGTTAAGTACAGGAGCTGTATTGCGATCGATCGTTAATAACACTTCGGACTATAATCGGATGCCAGGATCGCCACCTGCTGTTTCCATATCGTCGACGTAGCCTAATTCGAGTACCCGGTAGTTATCAACGATGCGGATCGCACGAATTAAAATCTCTCTCGTGTGGTCCGGATATATTAGCCGTGAAGATGGCGGTGCAATTAAATTCCTCGACCGTTGACATGAACTAGAGCAATGATCTTGAGCAATAATTCGTTTCTCACAGTTTCTTATTGTACTCTCAGTTTCTTCTCAGATTTCTTTTTTCTTGCTTCCGTAAATGCGAGCAAAGCATAAAATACTCTGATAATCTCTGATGTGAATGACCGCCTGTCCAAAAACTGAGGTTATCAAGTTAATAAAATCAATAATTACATCATATAATTATAATTAATATTTCGTGTCATAAACATAAAAATTTATTCTTGCAATTCTACATTTATAAATCTAAGATCTAAATTATAAAATATTTAGCTGATAGTATAATTATTAAAAAATGCATTCCTGCATGTCAACAGAGTTTCAATAAAAAAAAAACTATAATTTTATTAATAAGATAGTAGAATTACTTTTTAAACCTTACAAATTTATTAAAGAAATAAATATTAAAATAAACTTTACATATAAATTTAAAATAAAAGTAATTAGCTTTTGCTTTCAAACCTAAATAAGAATAACCTAACAAAATATAGAGCGAGAAGGAGACTGTCCATGTTATATACGAAAAGGTTAAATTATTTCCGTCTTCCGGGATGAAATCATTTGCAGTAATTGACTTCTTTCTTTTTTGCTAATAGAACGTTAAGTACTCGGCGAGCATTACGTTCGGACACACTTCTTGCACATACCGATGTAAGTTACGATATAAGTTAAATCAGAAATATCCGCGGGCGTAGTCTCTGAGGGCTATCCTAATCTAGCCCCTGAGAGTCGACACTGCCGCTGGTGGTAGCATAAATCTACCTTAATGATATCACCGCGTTAGTGCCGGGGTGACGCTATCTCTGCCGGTCAGTACACATGAGAACCCACTGACACCTCGGCGTCCGGAGTTTCACGAGCAATCGCGCGCAAAGAGAAGATGGTATCGCCGAGGTTTTCTCTCCGGATCTCTTCCTGTCCGTCCGGCACGTCATTTAGGTGGAACCACGCGGCGACGAGCGGCATGAAACGTTGTTCGAGACACGATGGTTACGCCTGCCAACGACCGCGAGTAACTTCTATTCCCCGCGTTATCTCGTTATTTTTTGACGAAATGAGATTATGAAAAAAACATTACTATGATTTCATTTTCTCATGTCACATTATTTCATAAAATAATGCATCTCTGTTTGTGTGATTTCACACAAAGATACACTATAATGTTTCATTATTCCAATTAGTAGTAAAAAAATTTTATTCAGAGTTACTCCGTGCTTTTGTATGACATCATCATCGCGTGCAAGTCTTTTTAGAAGCTGATGTCGTATCAAGAACTGAGACAAATCAACTAGTATTTTTAGATAATATTTTTAGCTTTAATATTTTTCAAAATTAATATTGTGAATGGACCACCAAAGAGAGTTTCGCTTTTGAACGGCAAAAACGGTTCTCCAGCTACAGAAGGATCTTAGGATAGAAAGAGTCACCGTTAGAATCGCATTAGTATCGCTTGATAGATCCCCGGTATTAGCGTCGTGTCGACCTCCGGGGGATAGTCCTGTCGGAGAATAGGGAGCAGTTAGATCGCGGTATTGTGACCAGAGAACCTGCAAAACGTCTAAACGGTACCGGGAATCGGCAGATGTCTTTCTCTCTCGCTCCGTGTCTTCCTTGCATCCTCGCTCGAGACCGGTAAATGCCAGTAATCACTTCTTGATCCTTTCTAACCTGCCTTGACCCTCTCGCGACAAGAGTTATAGCAATTAGTTTTATTTCAACTATCATCAGGATTTCGTGTCGGGTTTGCACCTGAAAATCTTACCAATGCACCGAGAATTTGTGACTTCACTTTTCGAAGAACACTGCAGAGAAAGCATTGATCCCTTGATATCATTTGAATCTAGAAATAATTGATTGGATTTCCAGAACTCCAGAAATGTGCTACTAATTAGAAGGAAATAATTAGATTACTTGAAATAAGAACAAAAGCAATTGATGATAAAATCGTATATAATTAGTCAGTGTAAAGGAAACATAAAATTTGTAAAAAGTCGAAGACTACAAACAAGACTCGCTGTCGACGTACATTTCGGACCACTGTAATTTATCGCTATAAAATAAAACAAAATCTAGATTCGTGAGAGTTATCCCCGCGTCACTGATTGATAACCACCGCGTCGAACAATTAATTCTTTGCAGTCCCGATTAGAAGGTTATAAAATTTGCTTCCGAATCAAATCAAATTTTACGAAATATACAATAATAGGATATAATACATTTTTTGAGATAAAAATTTTAAAATTAAAATTTCGATGTCAATTTTACGTGGACGTATACGACTACGAAGAATTAAAATTCGCAGTATCTTTTCGCGTGCAGATGTTCACGATTGATCGCGATTTCGGTCGTCAATCATCTCCTTGTCACTGCTACTCGACCGGCTGCGCGTCTGACTTCGATCCTGACTGCGGCTATGGTGTCTGGAGGGCGTCTGGTTGCTTTTGTACAAATAATTCACGTCCTTTCGGAGGTTCTCCACCGGGGAATTTCTCAAAGTATCCTCCATGCGCTTCCTGGGCGAGCACTTGTTGCACCTGGCTGCGAGGGACCTCGTTCTAGGCGGAGGACTTCCTCTGCTTCTTGTGCTTCGGCTTCTCCTCCTCCTCCTCCTCCTCCTCCTTCCCCTGCCCCTGCCCCTGCCTCTGCCTCTGGCCCTGCCTCTGCCCCTGCCTCTTCTGCCCCGGCCTCGGCGACTTCGTCTTCGCGATACTCCACGGCCACGTCGTCGCCTCCTTCGCCTCCTTCTCCTGCCTTGCTCCAAGGGCGCTACGGTATGCGCTTTGTACATCATGTCAGGATCCGTATTCAGGCTGTAATAACCACGGTCCCTCTTCAAGATACCGTAGTCCAAGCCGCGTTTCAAGGCAGCATATATCTGCGAAAAAAAAACATTTCTTACATAACTGATAACTTTTCGTATGATAAACAAACTGCTTCACTGCATTTGTTAACCTACAATTTCTAATAAAATTTTTCGTTTTTTAAGTAATGTAATATAATAAAATCAGAAAATTTTAAAATATTTTTTGAAATTTAAAAGAATATAATATTAAATATTATATTAGTAATAAAATAATATTTAGTATTGATGTTAAATATTATTCTTACATATTAATTATTTCTGAGAGAGAGAGAGAGAGAGAGAGAGAGAGAAAATAAGAAATTAATATTGATAGGAGAGGTATTTAATTATATTAAATACCTGTTTTTGTATGTTGGAGTCCGACCCCGCATATTGGGATTTAATGTAACTCATGATTTCTTTCGACGTGGAACCACGAATTTCCCGCAGATTGCGAATGGCGGAGGCCACCAGGGCCGACATCTTTGGCTTCGTCATATTTCACCCTTTTTTGCCTCTTCTATCTCCTTTGAAGAAATTCCACGACGGATAATGCCGTTATGTGCCGTCTCATGAGCAGCTTTCCGTCAGAATTTTAGAGGCCACATGCGAAGAGCTCGTAGAGGTCAAAGGTCGCAAGAAGATCGTCGGCGACGTTAATTTCAGCGATCCGCTTATCATCTGGCGCAATCCGTGATGATCTTGATGATAAATAGTCGCGGTGGCTCCTTTGCGACTTTCCGAAATGTGCGACGACGCTGAGATTACTTAGACTCGGTGAACGCGAATACTTGGAGACGGCACATTTAAGCCGGCGCGCTTAAATAATCACCAAGAAGATTTAATAACCGATAAAAATCGGTTGTATAAAGATGCCGAATATGATTTTGGGAAGAGAGGATGGAATGTGTTGCTCGTCGATGGCCTGTCCGGAGATAACTGAGCTGTTGTTATTGATGCGCTATTTTGTTCGATACGCGTTGCTAGGAAGAGGCCACGGAATCTAGATTCGGATCGCTCGAAAAGTGAAGATCTCTACACGATGCCGAAATTTTATTCAAATCGCACAAACAAATACGATGGTGTAGAAATAATTCGAAGCATAAATTATATGTTTAGTGAGATTAATATTAGCATAAGAAAAGTGGATATTAGCATGCATGAGAAAACGCGTTTCTTATTTTTACTTTTCTAAGGAGATTTCTTTCATTTAATCGACACGAGATTATGATAATACGCTAATTCTCACGTTATATAATCCAGTTATATTAATAATTACAAGATATATTATTAGTATTAGCATATCGAAAGAATTGAAAATAAATTCAAGCAATAATTTAGGAGAACGTATTGGCCATAATAACAAGAAATAAATAGTCTCGCACGATAAGTTATGCAACTGTCGATGTTGATCATTGAATAGCCTCGTTTCTTGCTCTTCATCGCTCATTTCATATTCCTCGGGCGCGCGGTATCCTTTTTTACATTTCCCGCATAATTAGCTTCGTCGCCATACGTGCATTGCGATAACACGCGTAAGGTAAGGTAACACGTAAGTACCCGGCACCGGCCGGGTAAATATCGTGTCACGTAACCGAGATGCACCACTCCTATTCAAAGCGCCTTAATTAATACGCTCGTTTTAACACTCACAACATCCTGGCACGCATAATTAAAGTAAATAAGCGACTCGATCAATTATCGGCGATGTGTTGACCGATGATCCGCACGCGACTTTTCGATCGATCGTGGTCGTTTGTAATCCCTATCCGAGCATTTATCATCGCGACGAATGTAATATAAGTAATATTAATAACAACAAAACGGTTTGCGGTGTTGCTCAAGATAAAGAGCGCGGCGGAATCGTGCCTCGCTCGTGATCGCGTCTCTCGCTTGTTGAATGCAAATGCGCCTCGAGCCGCGAACACCCTGTGTGTATCTTGGAATTGCGACGGTGAGCGGTCCGCAACATTGTGACTGTATAAATCTAATGGAGGTACGGGGTCATCACGTCGAGATTCACCCGGGCTTTGTATATGAAATTGCGCTACCGCATACGCAGTGCGGTAGCTTGCGGTAATATACGACGAGACGCGCGCTCTCGCGAGGGTTTCTCTCTTTCTCCGCCCGGAGAAGTCTCGCGACTCGTCTCATTATCCGTCCTTAACGGTGCATGCCGTCGCTGGTAGGAAGAAGAAGAGAGAGAGAGAGAGAGAGAGAGAGAGAAAAAAAGAAAGGAAACGTCGCGATTCCAAGTCGTCGCGCGCGCGGAACGCGTGTATATCCCCCGACGAGACGACGACGACTTGCCACCTCGTCCGGTAATTGGACAGTCGTGGGGATAGACGCGGTTTACAGGAATAACGCGGCAATTTAGCCGGCCGCTTAAGTCGCTACGCGCTCGCTCGCGCCGACGCCGACGATTTCGTTCGGTAATCAGCACCAGGTGTCGCGAAATACCGCCTTTCTTCGAATGCGCACCTGCTTGTAAATGCCCACGTCTATACCCCAATAATTATTTATCAACGTCGCGTTGAGAGCGGGGGCACGACGAGTCAGCGGCGCGCGGCGGCATGGCATCCCGGCCAGCTTCGGCATTCGTTCGGCCCTTTTATTATTCATTGATCGCGGCGACGACGGCACACTTGGATCTCCTCCTCTCGTTTTCTATCCGCGATATTTCTTCTTCGCGACACGACGCGCGCCTCGGAACGCGATCGGTATGTATTTCCGTAATTAAATCCAATCGACGTGCCGCGCGAGCGTAAAATCCACGTCCCACGATATATCATTCGCGACGGCAAAGGCAATGGCTTTACTCCGTCGCCAATTGCGTTGTTACCCGTCGCATGGTACACGTCGTAGATTGAATTTGCATCAGTTGCTTCTGAAAGCGAAACTTTGTTCCGTGATTACGTTCAATTCCAATTCCCGTTTCGGAGTGGCGCGCTCCACGATGCGAGGCCGGAGGCGAACAATTCGCGGGCGGGGGGATTATCCGTGTTGTCGATGTCGCGGGATATTGCTTCACCGATTTCTCGTGTTGTCGTGAAGGGAACACCGGCAAAACCGAACCTCGAGGAACTCTAGGAACGTGACTTGGTAACGTCACTCGACGCCCGAGCGAACGAATCGGCGCGCTCTGTTCCAAGACTTCGTTATCCGCTTGGTCGAGACCGCGGGACTCCGACCGGGCGACAGGACCCTAACAAATGTCGCGCGTCAGGATAATTGCGCACGGAATTCGCCGCTCGACGCTCCCACGACGAGCGTGCTGTTCCTGACGCCGCGGGAGGACGATGAGCGACGCAATCCAGGACACACGGTCTCCTCACGTGCCGCACTCTCCTCGTGCTCCTGACGCCGACGGAACCACACTGGTTCACCACGCTTCATGCGTTTATCGCACGTGCGTGTTCACGCACGTGTATATGTATGAAAGTACGTGTGTGGGGGAGTCATCACCTCCCTCGCCGCGGGATGTCCGGCCGGACAGAATGTGGCGAACCGAGCGTGACGATTGCCCACCGAGGCATTTTTACACCTACGCTCACTCTTTCCAGGAATCCATCGATCCCGATCCTCCACACCTCGCGGCCTCTAATCACCGTGACTTCGCCAGCGTACTTTCTTCTTCTAAGACAATGCCGGGGCTTCCCGGAGCGCGTATGCGCGTCCGCGATTTTACTCGACTCGTGGTCTACTTCTTGTTGCTCGGAAAGTCGTTAGGATGTTGCGAGAGGAACGCGGGACCCCACTCGCGCAAGAAGGCTAAGTTCTGCCGATCACAGATCTTGCGCCTTTTACGATCGCAACGGTCTATTACGAGGCGTACTTCGATGAATCCTTCATCGAACTGTAGAGTGCTCGATTTCCGTTAATCATAGGTCTAGTCATCCTATCTATTTATCTACATTACATTAAAAAATATGAATCTAATAGTAAATAATAAGATTTTATAAATTATTCAATTGTCCACGACAATCTCTCTTGTTTTTCCAATTAGTTTCTCAATCGTTGTTTAATAGCTCGAGAAATATTAATACGTCGACATTTCAATTAAGGAAAAATCGAGGCTGCTTTTCTATCATGTACCTGTCGTTAAAATTGAAAGACACTTTTAATACATCCTGTGTAGAAATTCCATCATTTTTTTTTTCGCTTAACCGTAGGGTTAATTGCTACCTGTAGAGATCAAAAGACCTAAGGCTGCGACAACTATCTTAGAGAGGTTTCGCGGTTCGAGGACACGACTCAATTGCGCTTCGAAATATACCCGGAGGACGCTTATTAAATGACAGTAGAGTCTGCATGTGGAAAGACACAACCCTCGCGACACCGGCGTCGTTCGGTCGACCAATCGACGTGTCGATCGGCACATTGTACATCGTATACCACGATGATTGGCCGATCGGGCCACCTTTCTGCCTTCCGCAACCGACAGTCGTGCATAAGTCGAACGTGTTATTCGCTTTGCATACTTGACCGGCGGCGCCCGACGCGGTTCATTATCCATCGTAAACGCGTTTTTTTCACCACGGATCGCCATTTTGGATTAATTATCAGCCAACTGGGTGCGCGTCACATTAGCGTTTTCACCCGTGACGCAATATACAAATTATTTGATCGACCAATCATCGAGTGCTCGCTCGCAGCGGTAGTACGATATCTCGCGCATGAATATTACGAGCGTAATAAATAATTGGTGTTCTCGGAACGGAGAGATCGAGACGCGTTGACAATTTTATTATCATAATTTGTCCCGCTCGCGAACATCTATCAGCGCGACGGTGTGGCAACCAGATTTTAATTATTGCCGCGCGGAGATATAATCTTTCCGCTTATGTGTCGCGCCGCTTACGCTTTAGAAAGTGTTATCCACAGATACTCATTAGCAGCATAATTTTTCGTACTTGTCGGATGTGGCCATTTTTTGTTATAATATAATTCAATGAGAGCATTGCTTTCAGAGCAATGGAGCGTTGCTCAGATAGTGATATCTAAGCTCAATTATCGTAAGAGATCAATTTACGTTTTTTAATTATGTTACACTGAGAGAAAAAATTGTAGTGGAGACAACTATAAGGGGACAACCATACAATTTTGTTAATATAATTATAATATATAGTTAAGTGAATTATATTATAGTTATTGCAACTGAGTTTATGATTAAGAAAACTAATAAAAAATAGTTGTAATTACTTTATTATATATAGTATACTACAACTATTTTTTATTAGTTGTCTTAACCATTAATTTAGTTGCAATAATTATAATATAGTTCACTTAACTATATATTATAATTATATTAACAAAATTTCTATGGTTGTCCCTTTATAGTTGCCACCACTACAATTTTTTCTCTCTGTGTATGCATTTTCTGCATACACTGAGAGAAATGTTTGGTAAAATCAACCAAAATTTGGTTGAATAGTGATCGAATAAATTTTATAGTGATAGTTACTAAATATATAGTTGTTTTAACCAAACAATTTGTAGCCTTAACCAAATAATTATTTTCATACAACAAATTACAAAAAGTTTTGTTAAATGTAACTAAGTTTTTGGTACTAGTAAAATAAAATTCATTTGATCACTATTCTACCAAACGATTTCTCTCAGTGTATCTTGGATGGTGAAGTATCTAAAATATCGTAACAAAAATTATAATGTTTATAATTGTTGCGAAAATTTATTTCTTCTTGGCCTGGCATAAAATAATTTTGATACAATGAATCCGAATTGTTTTTCATCAGACTATACGTACTATTTCATCAACGGACCTTTGATGGTCCGTTCCGACGTGCTGCATTAGGTTTAGGTGCATCGCATTGCACGCGAAGAAACAGCGGGTCGGTCGAAACAATCTCTTTTTTTCCTTCCTCTTTTTCTTTCGTCCACTCGCTCATTCTCGCGTGCCGGATTTTCGGTTTGCGATGGGTTCGTGACGGAAGGGTGAATTAACGGGCCATTGAAAATGAATGCAGTTAATAAACCGGACATATTAAACGATTATATTAACGCAACCGTCGCTGGAGATTAATGCACTCGCGGCTCTCGAACATCTTACTCTTCGCAAGTGCGAGGAAAGGTAGGAGCCGACAAGAAATATGATCTACACGGTGTGCACCATTTCACCGCGGTAGCTTTAAGATAATTACGATATAATTTTTGCGTATCGAAAGGTGCTATAGTTCGAGCGACAAGTCGGTCAACTCGAAAGCGACGCCTAATAAAACAAACTTTTTTTTATGTCGCTTTAATCAGGGCGAAACGCATCGCGGAGACAGCTGTGATAAATGTCGTAGATAATTGTTCAAGAGTTGTCATAGTAGACGATCATATCATTAAATTAATGTAAATTGATTTAAACAAATGGATTATTCACTAATGTGAACCGTTCACAGTAATCAATGATAAACTAAGCTTTTTTATAGAAAAACTTAATATATATAATATAATAATTTAAATTTCTTTCGAATGCTTATTATATTATATGAATACAATTGCAAATTATTATTATTATTATTATTATTACGTCAACTAATAAAATACCTAACTCATTCAGCACTATTATTTATAAATATTTTAAATTACAATATTCGTGAATATAATTTTTTCTTTGCGCCTAATTTTTCTATTCATGTTGAGTTTTTATTTTTTTTTGCAAGTATAATTTATACTATTCGACAAAAAATTACTTTTAATTAGAATAGTTAAGTAGTAGGACAGTAGGTTTTGCAAAAAAAGGTATTAAATGAGATCGAAAAATGTTCGTTTACGTGAGGAATTTAATGTGAAATCGAGTGTGCACGAAAGAAGAAAGTGGGGAAGGCGGAGACTGCGAGAACGTTTGATTACACGAGAGCAGGTGTACTAGAAGAGGCGAGAACACGAAACTACTCAACTGCAGTAGCGACGTAGGTTTTCTTGGCCCACCCGCACCTACCACTCGTCTCGATGTCACGTGTTTATAAATAGTGCATCAACGTAATGCCCGGCGGCTGTAACTACGGCGAAAGATTTACGAACACCGTGCTTTGCGTAGCGAGTAGGCAACGTTCCCAAGAGAGACGAGACGTTCCTTGAACGCGGAAAGGAATTCGGCGAGAGATGTAATAACGAGGTTGAGCGACTCGTGCCTGGTTAGGCGTTACCGATTCCTGAAATGTTCCGTCTGGCTAGAGATCGTCGGAAATATTATCTGGAGCTGTCACGTTCACACATTATTACGTGTAAGAAACATGATAGAGGATTTCGTTACATGTTAACGTTGAATCAAAGTTGGATTACACTTTTTTTATTTAATTTTTGGAAGCTATTTGGATGTATACAAATTATTTTAAGTGAAAAAAAAAAAATTTAAGTTAATCAAACATCTAGGAATTTATTCAACAAGACTTTAATATTTTTATAATCGATGGCAACGACAATTTAACTCTTGTTGAAGAATTCGATCATTTAAAATATGTTGAAACTCACACAATGTAAAACGATGCATCCAAATACCGATACTACACTTGCATACACTGAGAGAAATCGTTTGATAAGATCAACTAACGTTTGGTTGACTAGTGATCAAGTGAATTTTGTAGTTACTAGTATCAAAAACTTAGTTACATTTACCAAAACTTTTTGTAATTTGTTGTATGAATATAATTATTTGATTAAGGCTGCAAATAGTTTGGTCAAAACTATATATTTAGTAATTATAACTAGAAAATTCATTTGATCATTATTTAACCAAGCGTTAGTTGATTTTACCAAACATTTCTCTCAGTGTAGAGTCCAACAGCATTAAACGTAAAAGTGACATAACCGAACCCCGACACGGACGACATTGGACTCCTGAAAGTCTTAAAAGTCGTAAAGGTATCTTCGACAACGTAACGACACATATTTCATGGACCATGACTTTCTCGGATGCGTACTAGCTATTTCGGCTATTTGCGACGCTTGCTTGTGTCGGACGTGCTCCCTCGTGTCTAACGTCGCGCTATTCCGCAATGCGAGCAAAGTGATCCCAGTCGAAATTCACGTCCGTGGTCTAGTCATCATCGTCGGAATTCGTAGCTCGACGGCGCCGATCGTCTCCAATTAGTCGCGCGCTTACAAATCGCGCGCGGTCCGAAGATAATTAATAATACGGAAAAACATCGTTGTCGTTGTCGACAATGCAGAACGGATTGCGCACCAACGATAGTGATCTAAATTTAGTGCGTTTGCATGCCCTCGGTGACGTAGGGAATCGGACGGAGTATCGACCGTCGAGAATACGACGGAATTCTAAGGCACAGCTAATTTTCTTAAGATTATTCATGTGCACAAGTCGAATTAATTAAAATACTAGGAAAAGTATGATAAGGTACTTATAATATATAACTAATTTAAAAGAAAAAGATAGCAATCTTCTCATAAAAATAGCATAATAGTTGTTAATTTATTTTCACGGCGATTAAAATTAGATAAATAATATTCGAATATTTAATCTTAATGTGAGGAACGAGAAATCATATTAGAATAATATGATTTCTCGTTCCTCACATCGTAAAGATCGATTTTATATCAAATTTACATTTATGACGTACCTAATATTCACTTATAATCATGCGATATCGCCTTTGTTATATTTATATCTTACAGCGTCACATTAATTGCACTTAATTTAAAAGGAGACGCATATATTTCCTCTTGCAGTGCGTCTTTAATCGCCTATTTTAACAACTCCTGATATTATTCGGTATGGCGTGAATAGGCACTTAAATTTGACATATGGCGAATGCAAAAGATCTGTATCGCACAAATAACGCAGATGGAACAATTGAGGAAGACAGAGCTTAGAGGGACGGTGCTGAGAAATGTGGCACGAAGTGCACGTTAACGCACGTGATTCCCTCTTGGCGGATTATATACGCAGACATTTGTTATATGAATGGAATCTCTGTAACTAGCGATACACAATGTGTGAGGAAATAATGCAACTCGTAAGTTGGAACATGCCTCAACAGGATTCAATTTCAAGCGAGTGCAACATACGTGTCATCGAACATTAATCTTTGATTACTTAAAATTTTGTTATTGTTAAGATTTATGTTAGATCATGACTTTTCATTAACCATATATTCGATGATAAATTTTAAAACAATTTTTCTTCAGTACAGTTATAAAGATCGCACAATTCTTTTAACGTTGGATATTTTTTTATGTTAAAATTTTGAATAATTTAGCAAAAAGAAATTTAGTTACATACCTATATAATTATTTAATAATATAATTTTTAATAGCATCCATTTAATACTTATTAATAATTTTAATCTCACAATTTAAAACTGTTTTTAATTTGATAGTATAAATAGATACGAATTGTAGAATAAAGATAGAAAAGATAAAAGACGATTCATAATTCTGAGATAATCCACATAATATTCAATGCAAATGTAATTTTATTGTTTTTCTGCGAAATTACGATCATCTTCCACCAGAGAGATGGAGCACTTGTAAAAGTTTTAGTAAGTCTTGCGGAATTAAATCATGAAGAAGGTTAAAAGTACTTGACCGTCTATCCGATAATCTTGCAATCTATTTTACTTATGATCGATGAGACGCTTTAACTCGGCGAAACGCCATTTCTCGCAAACGAAGACGACTGAAGAGCCGCTTAAAGCGGACGCGACGATCTCCTTCCGTAGTCACTAAATCATGCGATTCTAAGCTCACAGATGCGAGTGTATAAATGTATCTCCCACGCCCTCCACTGTCTGGCTGGATTTCTCTTTTTGTACTGTTTCCAACACCCGCTCGCTACTAGTAATGTCTTTCGCTCTCTCGATTCTCTGTATTACGTGCGAATTTTGGAAGGGAAGATTAATCTGCTTTTCCCTGGAGGTATCGCGATAATTACATTATCAAATTAGTCTCGTGTGAAAAAAAATATTTTTTAAATTGCGTGCAAATCTAGAAACATATTTGGTATACAGAAAGGGAAAATATATATCTTGTTAAATTTCACAAAAGAGAGAAGAGAGATTGGAGTCAAAGTTTTGATATCTTGAACATTGCAAAAAAAAAAGAACACGTCTGAATTTTTTTCTTTATAAATACGAAAAAAATTTATTTTTATACATTTTTAATTTTTTTCTATTATATCAAACTTTTAAAATATGATTTAATATTGTCATCAGATTCAATGACAAAATATATTACTTTATTCAAAATCAGTTGTAAATATTAAATTATATTGTGTTAATTATAGAGAATATATAATTAAATGTTAATATAAGTAATGAAAGCTATAATTATGATGAAATCTAAATGCAAGTAAAGTAGGTACGATATCGATTAAGGACGCCCACCATCCAGAAAATTTTACACACTTCTGCGATCCATTTTGAGCAAGAATATTGAGCAACGTCAAGTTTGAGACGTAATAAAGATTTAAAATCACTTTAATTTGACGCGCCATACCTTCGCCCTGAAGAAAATTAGAATACGCGGTCGAGCGGCGGTGTCAGTTAATGAAATGATAATCGATGTGCTTAAAGGGAATAATTACCAGCGGTGTAGTTATCGTAGCTACTCTGCCGTTGGCGGAGAAGATCCGTCACGTTAAGAGATGACAACCGGCTCTCAAGCGCGTAAACGCTGGCGATCAGTTAATGACATTTATGACAGCCGACTTTACTCTTGAAGGGTACCGGAGAAGCGCATCCTCTTCGTCGCGAGCGTCGAGAGCGCGAAAGTGGCTTGTGGAAAACACGTCCCCCGGGAGCTTATAACGAATTAACGAGAGAGAGAGAGANAGAGAGAGAGAGAGAGAGAGAGAGAGAGAGAGAGAGAGAGAGAACCCGATCTCTTACAATCACTTCACGTTTATCTCTGCTGTTTTTATTAATTATCGTTTTATTAATTTTAATTGCGCAGGGTAATGAAAGTTGCACCAGTATCCTAAATTTCTCGGTCTTTCAATTCTTTTTCGAAAAGTGCTTCCAAATGCGTGTAATATACAAGTAATACACTGAGAGAAATCGTTTGGTAAGATCAACTTAAGGTTTAAAATTAAGATAAGGTTTGGTTGAATACACAGAAAAAAAATTAGTATTAAATCAAGATTCATTGTTTCATATATAAGCAAGTATATAAAATCTTCTTGGAAGAAGTTATAATCTTGAACAGACATAATTTGCTTATATGAAGAGAAACACTCTTCATGTAAGCAAATTATGTCTGTTTAAGATTATAAATTCTTCCAAGAAAATTTTATATTCTTGCTTATATATAAAATAATGAATTCTTGATTTGATACTAATTTTTTTTTCTGTGGTGATCAAATGAATTTTGTAATTACTGGTACCAAAAACTTAGTTACATTTAACAAAACTTTTTTATAATTTGTTGTATGAAAATAATTATTTGATTTTAAGGCTACAAATTGTTTGGTCAAAACAACTATATATTTAGTAATTATAACTATAAAATTCATTTGATCAGTATTCAACCAAACTTTGGTTGATTTTACCAAACATTTCTCTCAGTGTAGGAAATAGAATNTAAACATTTCTCTCAGTGTATGAAATAGAATTCCTTCGATTTTCCGTAAGATTTTCCACATTTACAGCTATCCCATTCGCGGTTTTTATGTAATCCCAATTTTACATATTGAAACGTATTCTTAAGAATAGTTGCTACTTGAAATACAAATATGTTGGCAAATTCCATAATTTCTTTTGGAGGATTTCCATCCTTTTTTCATCGTCTGCTTTTCAACTTCGCGTAAACGATTGACTAGGTTCCAAGCACGCTGCCGTTCCAGCCCGAAATCTTTCCGGCTCGTCGACTTTAATTGACCAGGGGGTGGTCCACACTGCTGGACATTCACTCGGAATCGTGCAACAAGGAGTGAGGCTGTTTGCGACGCGCGGCGCGTGTGAAAATAGACGCTCAATGCCTCACAGTCGTGCAGACGGTAGACGGCGGCTGCCAACGCGACTGCCTGCGCGATGCTTGACTGTTATGAGCAGCTATAATAACAGTGGCCAGTTGCCGCAAGGAGGAACTCTCATTAATGGTACACCCGTGAGACTATGAATCGTGGCCATGGTGGAAACACGCCGCTCTGAACGGGCTGAGGTCCGCATGGCGGTCTGTGAACGCGGATGAATGTACTCGCGCGTGTCTCTCCCGCGCGAGAACTCGTCGTCGCCCTCGTATCGTGACGCCCGTGACAATAATAGCCGGTGCGAATGGTCGACTCGCGTCTTGCGCGCGTCCACGGGGAACGATCTTACCAAATTGTCTCGAAAATCGCGATAAATCAACGCGAGCTAACAAAGGCGATATCATTAATATTGATGTCAGGTGCGCTTACATAAATATTCGCAGAGATGAGGTGGAGATAATAATTTCTACTGAAGAATTGCGGCGCTAAGCACAATGAATATGCGTTAAATGATGCATCACGGCAACACATAAAACATTACGTTAATAGATTTATAAAAATCTACATTCTGGCAAATATATTTTTTAAAACATGTAATTTTACATATTAAATAATTTTAGTATATTTTACACTAAATATTCGAAAAACTTGTGCAAAATTCTATTTAAGAAACGCTCTCACTTGCAAATTTATTTATTCATTTAAACACCATCAATAATCGATAAAAGATGAGAGCTATCGGTTTTCAAGGCTCTGCACTTCGTTTTATCCCGAGAGGTGCTAAGATGATGCAATGTTTTTGATTAAAAGCGCCGAAGACAGTAAGTGACTTCGATTATTCTCTCAGAGTTACGAACAACTTAAGAGATCACTAATGGTGCGGAATGGTACGCGCAACAGCTTCTTTATCGATGTAAACAACCGCTAGAATCACTGTGGACGCAGTACACTCTGCCAAAGTGCCGTCGTATTTTTGGAACGCACTCAGCGTCATGGCGTCTCACGTCAGCACGCCCTCGCTTGAGCCACCAGTGTCTAGGTGCTAGCAAAAAGTGCCAACAGACAGAGTTTGCCCCCATCTAAACTCCGTCTCGGATGAGAATATAAAAGAAACAAATACACGTCTCGTTCATCGCTTCATCCACATACGGTCAGAGGTTCGCGTAAATAAAATAAAAAGAAATCGAGGTTTCTATGTTATACAATTTCCAGTAGAGAATGAAATTATCCAAGAGGTCAGCTGATGTCAATAATTATCATTACGATTAAATTTATAGAAAATTAATCTCCTTTGTACCTTATTCCAGTTGCAAACAGACGTTCTTCCTTTTATAATTTTGTATATTACACATAATAGAAAAGTCAAAAAGATTCTCTAATATCAGCGTATGTTTTTTCCGCATCGTTTGCACTTTTTTCTTAATAATGTATCTGATACGGCATTAATTGGTTCCTGAAGTCGCAGACGCGGTTCTGCTATCGCGGGAAACCAATATAACGTTTACGAGTACACATAAGAGACGGTCATAAATCAAACGCTTGAAAACGAATGAAAGGATAGGGATCGGGCCGGTTTGCAACATGTGATACATCAAGGCGCGGCGTGCCGCATAAATTGTGTTTATATCGTGCCAAAAATCAATGTTTGACAAGCGATTTTTTCAACTTCTTCAACTTTATAGCGGCGCTACCATGAGCACGGGACTCAGTTGACGAAACGAGTATGCATCGAAATAAAATTGGTCGATTAAGAAGTAGAATTTGTCACCAATGTTGCGTAAAGTTAGACCACTCAATATACACAGAAATGACTTATTGCGATTAGAGAAGGCTGTTTTGTCATTTTGTCACTATCCACTCTTAAAATTAAAGAAAACAATTTTATATAAAACACACGTAATAACCGAATAATAAATAAAATAGTTTACACGAATAACAGGCGCGTTGTTATGTTTAAGTGATAATAAAAACGCCAATAATTTTAGATTTATTATATAATAATAAATTAACTCTTTGCGTTCTAATCTACTTACAAAAAAAAAAATAAGCGACATTACCAGGAAAATTTCAAATCAAGAAATAATTACAAATACTTTTATTTCTAATTCTAGATTTCATGACAGGGAGATAATTTTCTGTTGCAACAAATGTCACACCTTATGAATTGAAATACATTCGGCAATGTAAAGGTTTCTTTAATATTTTGATGGTGCTATATAAAAATACAATTATGGTCATAAAAATTACCGTCAAAAATGAATTAGACTTATCCAATTAATAATATGACGTATAATGACGTACAGAGAAAAATCTCTTTAATATTTTTTTCGATTTTATATCTTTAGCGACAGTTTCCACTAATTAAACCAAATAATGCCCAACCTGTTTTACTTTCACGCGTTCTATATGGTAAGTTATCGTCCAACCGGACAATAACTTACCTTAACATCGCCGTTCTTGCGCGACGTAAATTCTGCGGTAAAAGAACAGAGATTGAAAAATTTAAAAGATATTGGGAAGGGAACGCGTGCTCCATGCGGAATAACGGCACGCTCGCTTTCTCGCTTGTTGGACGTCAACTAACTTAATAACATAAATGTATCTAACACGTATCCAGCGTGACAACTGTTTCTTCTCCAACAATTCTCTAACATGGTTGGCGTCTAAACGATGTTCGGACTAATATGTATCATTGAGCGCGACGGAACCTGTATTTAACCCATCGATGCCAAGGTTGAAAATCCACGCCAAGCGATTATAATCCCATTACGTACGGTTGTTTCGTGAGTTTCCTTATATCTCATAATTACAACATATTTGATCGTTGTTTTAACGCGCATTTGTCAATTTCCAGCGGCCATCGCTTTACAGCGTGTTGTGTGTCCATTTTTCCGATCGAATCGTGTAGCCCCGCTTGAAACAGGTTCCGTGAATCGATTTTTTTTTAAATACATACAAAGGTCGACATGCTTCATACACGAGAACATTGCTTCATCGTAACGATCGTTGATGACCCGTGACTATTTAAAAGCATAAATTCTATTTCATTTAGCATCGTTTGTTTCTGTCGACGATTAACCCGAATTGATATGAAGAAAATTGTCGGGAATATTTAGGAATAATTATAAACGACGCGTGACTTCCAAGTTAATATCCGAGCTTGTTTTTTTGCTCGGCAAATCGGATTTTAAATGCCGCTCGTAATATATCCGCAGGGATCTGACAAAGTGGTAGCGCTGAAAAAAGAAAGGCAGAGAACGGAGAACACGTCCAATTTACAGGTGTTATTCTTATTTATAATTTTGCAGATTAGCCTAAATTTAACCGCGACGTAACGATCCGCCGATTAAACGAAACATTCTGCATAATTTACTGTTTCGTCTGAACGCTCACACTCTGTCTTTTTTTACGACATGCCACATCGCTTAACGGACACTTTTACGCCGCACAGCGTTAACTGCAACGAGCTGATATATTATTGCGCTGATGAGCCAATAATTACACTAAACGCCTCACCGTTATTACTACAACGCTCTAATCCTCGATGTTATCCTCTTTCATGCATCTTCCCTTGCTAAGCGGATAATACGTTCATATCTCGCGGCATAAATTTTATTATGAATTTTATGTTACGCATACATCTTATATATCTTATATATGTACTTTTTACATGTACATTGCATATTATTTTTCATAATGTATTACATTTTATACAATCTAAAAAATATACTAAATTATCTTTGCATTTTATAAAATGCCGAATTCTAAATGTTTTTTTTTTTTCATGCAACGAGTTTACATATCATATGTTTGAAATTTAGTAATATAGTATAAAAGTACTCAACGATATAAATTCTACTATGTATAACGTATCACATTGAGAGAAATCGTTTGGTAGAATAGTGATCAAATGAATTTTATAGTTATTGGTACTAAAAACTTAGTTACATTTAACAAAACTTTTTGTAATTTGTTTTAAAATAATTATTTGGTTAAGACTACAAATTATTTGGTCAAAGCAACTATATATTTAGCAACTATCACTATAAAATTTTGATCACTATTCAATCAAACTTTGGTTGATTTTACCAAACATTTCCCTCAGTGCATTTAATAATTAATTAGATTTACTAACTTACTAGCAAAACGTTGATTACATTTGTGTGCATTGCTCCAAATTTTTATCGATCTATATTCGTTGCCATCGAGCACGATCAGTGCGAATCGTTTCAGAGATTCCAGCTTTACCGGGTTAATTGACTTCGCATTTTCATTGTCCAAACGGTCACGATCCATTTAACGTGGTTTATTTCGGGGCGACGCGGCGCGCTCCGCGCTGTTGAGCGCGTCTGCCATGTGGGTGTTGCCGTCGGTGAATTCCCCGCTGTTTACTAATTTTGACGATTCCCCGCGTTACATTGCGTTGTCATGTAACGCCACGTTAATTGCATTGCGTTCTCAGCCCCCATTGTGGCCGCGAATCGGCTACCATGCGATGCAATGCGCGATGCGGCGTTCTTCGTGGTTGAACACGATGAGTTACATTCGTCGGTATAGTTACGAGAGTATGGCTCATTTGATTATCGAGTTTCTGCATCTCTCGAATGCTTTCTCATTTTCAGTTATAAACACACATTCATTGATTGGATACATACACGGATATTAACAACATGTTAATTATCACAATTATTACAATTATTGAGTGTTGTTGCCGTGATTGTGTTAAATTATCATTAAAGTTGGATTCTATTGCAATCGATAGTCAAACATGACTTCACTATATTGGCTGCATCAATATAAATTTTTGAAGTTTCATATTTATGATGATCTATATGATGTTCTACATTTTGTAAACTGACACTATCTCATCCTATCTGTGAAACATATAAACTGAGGTCGGTTTATATACCCGTGTATCCGTTAGGGAACATATCTTCTGAAAAAATTCTGTCAGAGAAATATAAATCTCACAGCTTTCTTTATTCACTTCGCATCCGAGAAATAAAATTAGATACCATAATACCAATACTTTCTTAATTACAAGTATCCATCATTCTCTCTTTTCTTTATATCTTATTTAAATTTTGATGAAGCAGTCGCGAACCGGAAATGGAGCTCGTGATCATCTCCAACAATTGTATCATATAACCCATCTGCCACGTGGGTGTCGCCGTTGGTAAATCTTATGTGCGTAATATGTCGCACGCCTGTGTCACGCGTGCGTCCCGTTGACAATGGAAGTGACGTGCGTGCCCTGAGTCGTACGTATAACGTGGGTATAACGCGTCGCGGCATTGCGACAGCCATGCATCGGCGACATCATCGGGCACACCCTGAAATCGAGAAGGGACAGCCCAGCCTCGCGCGACGACGACAGTGTGCTTCTCTCCGTGAATTCGTCGGCACGATCATGACAGCTGGCTAAAGCGGTCCCTGTTCGTAATATACGCGCGGAAGTTGTCACGCGAGACATTACAGCATTGCTGGCTATCCGTGATACGCAAACGCCTCGCGGACGCACAATATTGAATTATGCAATACATAAGGTCACTACATAGTCTAGCCGTATAATGTAGTCTGGTGGCTAATATTTTCCGCAGCACACGTTCTTAGGTGATGCAATAGAGACCTTATGCAGTGAATGCTCTATCTTAAGATCTAGACAAGTTAAATCTTAATAGTCATTCGAAGTACATTTAATATTCCTTTAATAATCGCGTTAGTTTTCAGTATATTTGTTATTTTTATTTTATAAACTTGGATTTTTTTATACTACAATTACGTAGTACAAAAAAATTAAAGAGTAATACACTGAGAGAAATGTTTTGTAAAATTAACCAAAGTTTGATTGATTAGTGATCAAATGAATTTTATAGTGATAGTTACTAAATATATAGTTGTTTTGACCAAACAATTTGTAGCCTTAACCAAATAATTATTTTCATACAACAAATTACAAAAAGTCTTTGGTTTTTTTGTTAAATGTAACAAAGTTTTTGGTATCAGTAACTATAAAATTCATTTGATCACTATACTACCAAACGATTTCTCTCAGTGTATTAAGAGAAGATTTAATGTGAGATAAGTTGTATTTCCAAAATAAAGTATTCGTTATTATTTTCATTATGTTGATAAAAGTAATTTTAATTCAGTGATAATGTACACATTCCTATTACATTTTCTTTCCTCTATCTGTTCTTTCTTCCTTTAATTCCATAATGTCCCACGAACCCACCGCTCTGTCAGACTAAACATCCCAGTCGCAGAAAAAGAACGAGCATACCGTTTGTGCGAACAATATAGGATGACAAGCCGGAAGAACGAAAAAGTACAGAAACCGTATAGAGATGATACATACATGGCAAAAGAGAGTCTGGAACGCTCGGGACTTTTTGGTAGCAACAGATGCTCGCTCTTTTTCATCGGTCTTTCTAGCCGCGAAAAAATTCTCTCTCCGGGCTCCTGCCAGGCTGCCAAAATCGTCTGAAAAAGGACTTATTTATTGGTGTCTCACTTTTTTGCTATGTCTGACGATCTTAATTCTAACCGTCGGTATTTAATTGGAATTTTCTAACTAATTAATAAAAAGCTTTTTATCAAATTAGCAATAATAAATTTGACAAGGAAATGTAAAATATATTATAAGCATTCTAACAATTATAAATAACATTAACGTTTATTATATCAATATAAATATTTTACATTTGTTATTTCTCCATCGATCGTATCGATTTTTAAAAACTGTTCATCATGTTGCGCTTCTGAAATGCTCAATTCTATAATACACAATTAATACAAATATGTGGACGTGCAATATAGTTTACAACAACGTGACGAGCATAATCGAACTATCGAATTTTTCTCCGATTAAACATTCGCTGTCCTCTAAGAGCCGAAATGCTCAGAGAGAAAGAGAGAGAGCAAGCGAGAGAACGTTTGGCTCGAGACGCGCGGTCTAAGTTTGCCACAAACGCCGGACAACTCTGATATATTAGTTTCATGCGCGGTTACATAACCGAGCACGAGAGTTCTTCGGCTTCTCGCATATTCGACGTCAGGCGCTGTCGCCGCGGACGAGGCGTCGACGTGGTCGTCGTCTACCGCCTCGTCGTCGTCGTCGTCGTCGTTGTCTTCGTCGTCGTCGTCTTCGTCGTCTACTATAAGGTCTGCTGCATTTGCATTCTGCTGGCGTCGTCGTGTCTCACAAGAATACGCATGCAGCACCATACGATGACCTTAGTATTGCTATGCCTCCGCTCCGGGACTTTGATAGATGCCATGGTTGCATAAATTCCGCTCTGCAGGCGATGATGGCAGTTTCAATTGCAGCACGTTCGTTAGCGCCAAAACGCGATATCGTTAATCGGTGACCCCGAAGGTCCGTCTAATCAAAGTGCGGATCATCGGCATTTACGACGAGATAAACACGATAGCTGTCTACTGCATTGATGCATCTTCGATCGTCGATGCGATGCGTTGCGCGTTGTAACGGAAATTGATGGTAAAAAATGTGATTGGTGATTTTCAGAATTATCGAAGAGAACGGACAATATGAGATCTTCCGATAGAATAATTTGCAGCTTATGCTTTCTGAATTCATACTTGAGAAGTTCTTGCGCGCTTGGTCCGCAGTTTATTTGCGTGTTATGAAGTCTTGATTACGATACGTCCTTGTAAAATTACTAGAGATGATGATTACAGGCAATGATTGTGTCAATTCAGGCATATATTAATGTCGCGAGACAGCATTAATTTTTATCGATTGCTTTCGTACTATCTTTATCTAAGCTTATTTGGTCTTATTTAGACTTATCTCAAGTTTAATCTAAGATTGATAAAAATGACGTAATTTAAAAATAAAGATATATCTGAAAAAAAATTATTATAGTTAACTTGAAGAAATATATTTTTAGATATTATACTGCATCATAATGAAAATATGAAGAATGTCCGAAACAATTTCTGTCTAGAGAACAAATATGAATCAGAGAGAAACATGCGTGCGAGGCAACGTACGGACTCTGCTGTTTCCTCAAATGCGACATGATAATCTGACTTGTCTAATTCTTGTAGAATATTGTTTCTGCAAGTGCTCGCGTGGTTTTGATGATGGGCTCAACAAGAGACGAACGAAATATAAAAGGCACAATTTTAATAAACTTTCTAAATAATCTTCGATACAAATCTTCATTTAAAAAAAATAACGAGAAAATGAAATGTCAATGACTGGATAATATCAGGTATTCAATAATTCGTAAGAGAGACACCCACTGATTAGATTAATCGCGAATAATAATCTTGGATTACAACGAATAGGAGGTAGTGGGAGGTATCGGGTCGCATTTCGCTGTTTCGTTCGAGGTAACACGACAGTTCGGCATGATGGCTACACATGTACTATTGTTCGTTCAATCTGAGGCCACCCACCTCAGACATGTTACACACGCGAGAGCGAACTGAAAGATGGAGATCGATGACGAGAATGGACAAAGAAAGAACTACGCAAAAGGGGATTTGAAGAGGGGAAGGGAGAGAGAGAAAGAGAGACGTTTACCATGAGATGAAAAAAGACGATAATGATCCACTTCGGCAAACCTGTGCAGAGTCGAACCGTATTATCATCTATCGTTATTATTACTACCTCGCCACCCCCGACATCCCTTTTGATAAACAATATAACAAAAAATTATTTCTTTCTTTCTCTCTCCTTTGCTATTTTGTTGCTTTGTGGGCAGCAATAGACTCATGGTGCTCGCGACATTTCGCAGTTATTAATAAAGTTCGTGATTGATAGTTTGCAACTCAAGATTAAACTGAATGATTAGAAAGATTGGAACATGCACTCCTTGCTTTTTATCTGTCAAAACATGGCAGTGGAATGCCTGTGACTAGATTATAGATACATCAGCAAAAACATCAAATACTATTAGATAATTTGACGCATTATTGTTTTTCTTTAACAAATTTTTGCGCTATTAATTTTGTGCAGAAAAGATACTAAATTAATTTTATGTTAAAATAAAATATTAAAATAGTGAACTCATCGATGAATTGCAACAAAATTATCATAAAATTTTGTTTTAATTTATCGCTACATAAATTTGAAAATTGGTACTCTTTCTGTATTAATGTTTATTTTTTAAATGTACCATTTTATTTTAAAAATTACCATTTTATATTCGTAATCAGAAATAAATATATTAATTTATTGATTTCTTTTGATTTCTAAAATATATGGATTTATTGTTTCCTAGCATAAATTACGGGAAACGTATAGTTCTAGAATCATACTTTGCTAAGTACATTCAAGAACACATTAGTTCGAGAAATATCAAATACATTGTACAACTCGTTACTTTGGGTTTTCTACTTCGTAATTTAGGAGATGCTGAGATATGTCACGAGTATATCCTCTTAATGCCAGCATATATAGCAGCGATATTGCGCAAATTTATTCGAAAACATTACGTTTGTCGGGCACGAGGCACACCGTTTCTGGAGACACGTGCGTACTGACGCACGCGGCGCGGCGCCGTAAACATCGTGGATGTTTTATCGTATCGTCGCGGTGAGCAATTATATTGCCAGATGCGTCGACGTCGCCGACGATTCCACCGTCATCAGCAGTGCATCGCCGCGCCGGGAACGTCCGACGGCCGTTGAAAATTCCTTCGTGACTGCCTCGAGACTCTCGGTGGATTTGCAATACGATGTTTCGCGTGCTGTTTCGTGCGTGCATCTTGCACGCACGCATACACGCACGTGACAGAATTACATGTTACTTGACACTTTGTTGTCGGACAACGTAGCTCCGCGTGTATGACTCACTCATCATCCAACTTGTCACAATTTTGGCGATCCAGCCTCATGCCGCTTATTAGCCGCTCTCGCTAACGCGACTTGTCGCGGGACAATGTACGACACGAAACTCGTTTCATTTGACTACTTTATTTAGGCGAACAAGCGCGAGAAAGATGAGTAACGCGCTCGCTAGGGATATGTCATAACTCATAAGTTATACCTCACGTGAACAATGCAAGTGTTGTAAGGATCATGTTCCAGGCGCCTCTCTCTTCCCTTCGGGTAGTCGGTTCGCTAAATATAAGCGAACGCTTCTTCCCTTTACCCTGCCGCACCTTAAGTACTTTCCCTTTCGGTCCTGACTCGTTATGTTCTCGTTTCACCCAGAGAATCTATACTCTCCGCGCATTCCACGACGCCGCACTGACGCAGTTTCGCGTAATACGCCTCCATTGCATTCCTTTGGCAAGACAGCGCGCGTAATTTTCACGATGCCGCTGCCTCTAAACGCGTAACGCAATTCGAGCTGTGTCCCGTCGTCGACAGCGATATTACCGTCCTGCGAACGATGCTTGATTAACAGCGATTGAAACGTGCCACCGTCATTTGAGAATAGGTGTCCCGTTCGTGGTGTCGAAAACAAAGTTGTCATGTCTCACTAACTTGAATACGTGATTCCGATTTCACGATCGTAAAACGTTGCTGGGTAAATCTCGCATGGATAAAAGTGAGATATAAAAGATGTTATCGAGTAAAGAATTAAACAGGATCATTATCTTGTAATTTATATTCATGATTCGTTATCACTAAAATCATGAAAAAGATGATATCGATTTATCCTGTTACAGATAATTTATAATAAAATCTATTCAGTCCGAAAAAATTTCGATAATTATACTTGATTCTAAAAAGAAATCGAACTTTACGATCAACTTAAATAGATAATGTATATTTATTACTTTTTCTAGAGAAGAATTCGACGTTACAAAATTGCTGTTATGTGTGTATTAAACGTAGACTTTATTTTCGATGATCTATCAAAAGATTCTTCTAACTGGATGAAAATAATTAGATAGCTATCGATTGTAGTATCTTGGCTAGACACCAGAGAGCAGTAATCTCTTGGTCAGTTCTGCACAATCTCATTCTTCATCAATTTTCTTCTTATTAATCGTAATTTCAAAAACAAACTCCAATCACAACTTTTATATAAAGACACAATGCAACTGAAAGATTATTCTTTATTTTGTTCCCATATTATTTGTTCTAATGTATTTTTAAATATTATTTCTTTCCACTCTCTTCGTCGATACCCAACGCTCAGCAATGCGTACTGAAGAACTCTTGGGACGGCAAAAGGGAGAAGAGCGACAAGGGGGGGGACATTTCATAATCATCTAACAAAAGACACGTGATAAAAGTCTCGGTGCACTTCGTGCAGCTCGATTATGACTTACGTAAGCGTGCGTGTGCGAGAGAGAAAGAGAGAGGGACAATATTTCCACGCGCTTCACGCGACGAGACGACCGCTCAGACGGACGATGCGACACGACGGACGCGACGAACTTACCACCCACGCGAACGGCGGCCAACAGTGGCGTTCTCCATTTGTCTATCCGCCCTGTCGTCCGTCTTGCCAATCGCGGGACAGCGTGACCGACGCGTACACAGCAACGTGCCTCTATCCCCCTCGTCGTCGATGACGTATATGTCGTTTCGCAGCGACGGCGCGGTCCGCGCGAAATGTTACAATCATCGCTCATTCCGCGAGGAGAGTCGCCCTACGGACGGTCGCGTTCGACCCCCTTTTGCCTCTCGCGGTCGTCGTCGTCTTCGTCGTCGTTAGACACACGCACCACAGCCACGTACGCGGCTGACGATTCTTCGCTACTATTTCAAGCGAGCCGCGGAAGCGGGTCCGCGGTCGAGTCTACGAGCTCGTCACGTTGGACCTTGTCCAGGGCGATCGTCCAATCGCCCGCGGAGATTATTAGCGCGAGCGTGCAGTTAACCGATTATCGCTGGACATCCCGCGACTTCGCGACACCAGTGATGTAAAATAGTAATAGTCAACGTTAAAAAAGCATTGAATAAATTAAAGAGAATTTATTATCAGTAATGTTGAATTTTTGAATATCATTATCACCATGAGATTATTAATATATTATATTTACATATCGCTATATATATATAGATATTCTATAGTATCACTAAGAAAACACTATGTCGTGAGCATAAACCAATAAATTTAAATGAACTAAATATAAAAAAATAATCAATTTAATTTGCTGAATATTGAAGTTTTGCTTATTACCAAAACTTTGAATTCAATAATTTAAAAATAAAAAAAAGGATAATCAAATGGTTTTCTTATCAAAATAAACTGTTGAGTTCACATATAAGTTTTCTATTATATTTTCCTTGGCTTGTATCGATATTTTATATCTTTGTCAAGTCGAATCGCATAATAGCGGGTTGAGAAATGATGAATAGTATTATAGTGCTCAAAAATCTTTCATGTCAATAAGAGATCGAACCTTTGTCCATCGGATATTGTTATTCGTCGATAACTTATACACAGAATGAATTTTCTATAAGGCTACCTTCACTTCGAGAGGTCAGGTGTCCCCTTTAGGTTTCGATAAGATTGTCGCGAAACGTGATGTGGAACATGTTGAATCCGAGGATGCACGCATCTCGGATGCATCGTCGCGTACAAAAGCACGAAGAGAGTCGTATGAACAGAGTGAAGATACGACGAGGCTTGGAAAGAGCCAGACGTCGCCGGCAATAACTTGTTGCACCCAACCACTTGTTGCACGCCTCTCAAAATTCTTCACGCCTCGCCGAGCAATTTTACCGTAAATTGCCTCTTCGGGAAAAAATCTCCCTCTCTCTTTCTCTCCCTCCCTCCCCCCTCTCTCTCTCACTCTCTCTTTCTCTTCTGTGATGTATCTCATCGAGTGCAAGACCAAGCCCAAGACAGGAAAACTAGTCGACCACGAGCGTGGCTCGTGGTATCGCGAACAGGAAGAGCTGAGAGGAAGTTAATAGACAAACGTAAAATAATAAATTGAGAGATTTTGCCACGAGAACCTGGTTCGTAGACGAGAGTCGCAGTCGTGAATCCATTTGCTATTCTTGCAAGATTTCCTTGCAAGGATAGCAATTATCATTCATATCGTGTATCGTAATTTTACCTCAATCTAATTTTTTTATTTTAGGAAAAAATAAGTTAAACATTTTTTTCTTATATTTAAACATACTTGAAGAAAAAGATTAGAGAGCAAAGAAATAAGAATAAAAGTTAAATTTATTAAAAATTAAATTATATTAGAAATTACAAATATGGAAAATACATTTATTAAATATTTTAATTTTATTTTAATTTATAATGAGAATATTTCGACAAATTAGTCCAGTGGTTCGCAAGTTTATTGACAGCGGTATTTGCGATAAAAAGTGCGATCATTTACATCCTCGTGCCTTCGTTCATCGCATGGATATAACAAGCGAATCTCGTATCAGAAGACAGTTTTTTTTTCTTTTTTCTCTTCGAGAAAGGATACCTGCTTATCGCTTGCAGTCATCCGTCATCGTTGTATCGCCTTTACGATTACAAAATCACGCCCGCATGCCAAGGCTTAAAGGCAATTAAGGCGCCAGCGATCAAATTATTCGGACATGCCGGTCCTTTGACGCTGCGCCGCCTCCGTAGTTACATGATTTTTCATGTCGCGATAGTATGCGTGATCTTATAACACCGTATCAACCGGAGCTGAATACTGAACTTGACGGATATTTGGCACTTAAGAATTCAGCAGAAGAGACTGTTGATACGCGAACCGCTGGATTTAAAAATATGTATTTACAGATAATAATATTAACATGAATAATGATGTTAAGCAGTAACATTAGACTTTGATATATATCGATTGAAAAATTTGTAAAATTTTTTCTAAAAATTAAGTTTCTACACTGAGAAAAAAAAACTGTTAACTGAACTAAATACGTTTAGTTGCATATGAATTACTTAGTTCAAATGTTAATTTATTTGAGTCAAATACACGGTAGTATTTCGAATGAATATCTGTAGTTTCTCGAAATGACATTTCTTTGAATTAACAAATGTTTGCTTGACAGCCCGTGACCGCCGCATTTAGTTGAATGAACTAATATTTTTTTAAGTCAACAAATTTTTTTTCTCAGTGTAAATATTATGAAACAAATTTATTATTTAGATTTTTAATTTTTAGTACATAAAAATATCATTTGCAAAATATATATAATTAAAAAATAACAATTATAACAAAATTTGAGATTTGGCACGAAATTCAAATAATGCTTGAAAAAAAAAGTATAACTTTAACATGCCATTAAAGCAATTTTGTCATACATTATTTGATTTCTAAAGGAATAAAATCAATGAACATTTAACCACGCTCTATTGATCTGACATTTCATCGTAAAATTTCATCAACCATAACATCTTTAAAACTTTTGAAGCCTGTTCTTGACTGAGCGTCAACAAGACCACATTGCGAACGAACGAGACGTCTCGGTTTCAGACCAAGTCGCTTTGAAAGGGGAGCGACTACATGTGGATTTATTAAATGCTGAACGATGCGCAGTACATCAAAGCAAGTATTATTAGACTGTGACACGTCGCGGCGAAAATAGAAACACCCCCGCTTGTGCGTTCCAAATATTGTTGGAACCTCGACCTTGCTTCAGCGTAGCGATATATCATCGTCTACTGAACGTCTCTCATCTGTTTCCATCTTTATTACTAACGGACAGTTCGCGTTGATGCCGTTTCATTAACGCGAGCAAACGTAACAAGCATGTCACTGCGTTTCGTAAACGCATGATAAATATTTAATCGTGACTATGCCGCTGTAATGTATGTGTTATAGTATCGCTATTTAAATTTTTATTATACTCTATTGTTATGGAAAATTATTAATTACTTCATCCGAAAGAAAAATGAATATAAATAAAACATCGAAAGTAATTAATCGATTTTGCATTCAAGCGTACGGTCACCGTCGTAAGGGCGATATTCAATTCTCGCTGGCTATTAGATACTTAACTGCTTGTAAGTTGTTGCGCGAACCAAGACATCTGACCAAGACATCCTTTAACGAAGATTAATTAAATGCGTTACGATGACAGTGATAAATCGCGCATCGATACAATGTTGCGGTGATATTGCACGTTTTAAAATTCCTGTGCATCGCCGATTAACATTTGCCAATTAAATTGCTTTTGCTAGTTTGGCTGGCTGTCCATCGATCGGATGATCGCTCAACGACGATGGCGATCGTGAAGAAATTGCAAAATCTAAGGTATCGATATCGGATCTCGGGATCGTAGGTATCACTCGCTAGATTCTAACGCGATCACGACAAATGATCACGATAAAATCAGCATCGATTGATGGACTTTACAATGATGGCGATGCGTTGTGAGCCGCCGCGAGTCATCGAGATCCTCTCGCTGTACGTCTCCCTCTTTCTCTCGACCGATTAATACACTCGTAGCGCCCGCAATTAATATCGGCGCGATATAAGCATACGCGTGCGGCAAAAATCGTTTCCATGCATGCAAATGAGCGACTCGGCATTAATTAGCGTCAACGTCATCCAAGCGGACCGCCTTACGTTGCGCGAGCGTATAAAAGTCCGTACGGTGCAAAAACGTTGCACACATTGCACATTATAAGCGTGTGTATGTGCGTCGCGTGTCTCCACCGATAAATGTCCGCGACCGATAGCGCGCGTCAAACGACGCCAAGTTTTATTTTTCGCCAAGCGGAAGAATACCCCGAGCAACGATGCGAATAGTCGATCGTGAAGTATTTACGCGTTGCATCGAATTAATCGCAATTCCAAGTAATTGCAAGTCCGTAAATGAGAGTCCATTTCTTCGGAACGAGGTAAATTCTATGTTGCGACTTTACGGCGCACTGATATCATTCGTTAGCTCAAGAGTATCTTAATCCGTAATTATAGGTGATTATGCTGCAACAGATTTGTGAGTTATTTTGTTGGCTCGGCAGATATAGCGGTGTCACTTGATAAGAGTATTTATTTTAAAAAAACTTGGCTGTTAATTTAATGGGAAGCGACATCGGTTTCTCTAAAATTTACGATTAGAAGCATGATTAGCTTGTATATCATGTATGCTTTCCTATGCAATTAATATTGTATGTTATCACATACAAATCAACACGTCCAACATCGTTTGACAACATATTTCGCATGTCGCCCCGTCTATAATTACGATATCTCAAAGTCTGCAACAAGCTCGTACTAACATAACTAAAACTCTGGCACTGCTTCGTTGATTTAAAGAAATTGCTATTATTTCTTATACGATCTCGTAAACATTTTTGCATGTAAACGTCCACGTCTGCAGCAGAAAGCGAGCAAAAATGAATTGATCTGGGAAAATAGCTGTTTTTCTCATTGTCGCGTTTATTTATGTGTCCAATCATGATTTGTAACGCAAAAATTTATAGATGATTCTTTTCTCAACGATAAATTCTTGATGAGGTAGAGGAAAGCACGCTGCAAATTATTTTTTTTTCATCTTTTATATTTATAGTGCGATAATGTAAATTTTTTTATGATTTGGATAACGTACTACCGAATTTTCAACAAGTGCAAAAGTTAAATTTAAGATTAATTAGAAAATTCCTGACATCATAAAAACATTGACAACATAAAATTTATACGATATCACGAAAAGAGAGTATTACTGATTATGTCATATTAATATAAATAATATAAGAATAAATTTATATTTCATGGAGATTTGAAAAAGATTTTCTAATCATATCATTTTGTAGGTACATTAAGCTTTCACAAAATATACTTATACAATGGGCAATGTTCCTTCTAATAAAAACGGGGACAAGAGTTCAATTAATAATTCACAGGTGCACTATTCCTTCGAACGAAGAATAGAATCGCGTCGCGACGAATCGTCCGCGAGACGAACGCGAGGATGTTCGCCCGACGCGAAGGGGAAAAAAAAGTCTCAATTCACAGCTCGACTTATTAATGGCCGTTGCTCGAGCCGTCGTCGTTTGAGCGCGCTAAAGGAGGCGTATGTCTTGTTTGCCTTTCCACCTAATTCAACCGGCATACACACGCCCGGGCCTCGAATACTGCACACGGACGCTGTACGCACACGTGCATACACACGCATCGCGCCTCTGTCACGGAAATCGCACCTGTCCGAGACTCGTTCGTGCCGCGAGCCTTAAGCCTGTCAGCGAGATTCATACGGACTCGGATTGATATATCTCCGCTGAGCGCGAATCCGCTCTCTCTCCTTTCGGTGTTTCTTTCACCCTCTTTCGCGCCTCGCCGATCCAACTGCGAGGAATTGCGCGGTCACTCGCGCGTTTTACGCTTAGCATTCGGACGTGCGTATATGAAGAGGCCGGGTGATAAAGACACGGAAGAGCGGAGTTCGCTTTACGTTTCTGGTTGCAATTATTTCGTATAGCAGCTGTAATAAAGGATATAGAACCTTCTTGCGAGAAATAGCGAAGGTTCCCTCATGTCTCGTTGCAATGAATAAAAGTTATTAAATCGCGATTTTGAAAGAAGAGAGTGAAACGAAGGAAATTATATATAATAAAAATATAAATTAGGAATCTACACCGAAAGAAATCATTTGGTAGTATAGTGATCAAATGAATTTTATAGTTACTGGTACCAAAAACTTTGTTACATTTAACAAAAAAACCAAAAACTTTTTGTAATTTGTTGTATGAAAATAATTATTTGGTTAAGACTACAAATTGTTTGGTCAAAACAATTATATATTTAGTAACTATCACTATAAAATTCATTTGATCACTAATCAATCAAACTTTGGTTGATTTTACAAAACATTTCTCTCAGTGTATTTATAAATTAAAAAAAATAATTTTATAAAAATAATCATTTTAGTCATTTTTCTTGAAATACTCCAATTGTATGTGTCAAGCAAACATGCCTCGCACTTGTCATTGCCACAAATTATAATTTAAAAATTTACATCCACCGACAATTTTTGCTGTAATATTATCATGAGTCTCAATAATTATATTCGATTCAAGATATGTTCCGCGATTAAAGAAGTACGCAGTGAAGAAGCAGTGCGAAAAGGTCGACTTGCAAGGAGGGGGTGGGCACTCGCGTGCATCGCGATGACGTATGATAAAAAATCTCATTTTCGTTGCACCTTGCGCGCGGTGCTTGCCACGCCCGTTAAATTATGTTTTCCCCAAATTGCTTCGCGCCACGCCCGCCCATACGTTTTCGACATCGAGAGGGGTTGACGGTCGTTAAGAGACGGCCGATTTTTCTTGCGGTCTTCCGCTCGCATTTCAACGTTTAAACCCCCATCAACCAACGGCAAAAACTAAAAGAATAAGACTTTCTGGAGATAACATTTGGGAGCACTTTATAAGATATATACTGTTACGAATTCAGAAATATTTTTAATGTGTTCGTTTTAGCCTGTGAAAATATGACGACTCAAAAATGTGAACAGAAAAGACATGTAATAGCCTAAAATCAGTCTTGATGTTCTTATAAATTATACACTTAAAACGATTTTAATTGTAAATCAAATTTATGTAGTGTGATATTTTATAAGATTTAACATCAAATTTATAATTAGTTAATTTTTTAGTTATATATTCTCACACTTTTTTAAAAGAGAGCTAACGTTCGTAATTCTTACGCTTCCGAAATTTCGTGTAAAACTACAAGGCAACAAGTTGTGTGTTTGCGATTGGAGCTACGTAGTATCCGGTTTCTCAAGATTTCTTAGCGCACGGAGTAGACCTCTCGCCGGATGAATGGAAATCGCGTGAATGACCGAGGATCGCCCTCGGGTGATCGGGAGAGGCAGAATGAGCGGCGGCGATCCAGTATGCGTGATCGAGAATGATCGAGCGAGTCTCTCTGAACCGAGCTCCCCGCGATCCCTGCAGATCGCTCGCTGTAGGGGGATCGGTGATGAGGAATAATCCTCTCTTCGTGGCGCATACGTACACGCGTTCGGGGGGAGGGTGGGGAAGCGGGAAGAAGGAAGGCGGGAGCCATCAAGAGGGACAAGGAGGAAGAAAATAGCCAAGTGGAAAGTGGCAGGCCACCGTTACCAGCTTGGCCAAAAACGCGCCGCCTCGAGGCGCACAATATGCAAACGACGCTTTAAAACGGGATATCTGCTTCTTCGTGCCGTCGTCAATCCGCCGGTATTATCTCAGTTTTACTGTTTTCGCAATGCGCCGCGGCGGCACGCCCGACCTGACGGGTGGTACATTAGGTCCACACATCTGGACGCTGGAAGCCAATAAAAAATTTTATAGGACCCGTATATTCAAGAAACTGCGATGAGAGATCAACGGGAAATCTTTGACGCCTCTTGTTAGTTCACGTGTAAAGTCTTGTGTATCTCCAATAGTAGATTATTGTAGATACATGCGAAGACAGGTTCTAAGTCCTTTTTGTTTATTAAAAAGAAATTAATAATACACTCATATCTGATACTTATTGCAATACGTAAAAAAAAAGTATAAACACTAAAAAATTAATAGCGCAGATGTATACAACTGACCAAAAAGTAATGTCAGTAATTTTTGAAGAAAAATCTTCTACTTCAAAATTCGACATCCTGCAGCAGAACATTTTACTATTCTGAAAGGGATTCCGTTACGAGTGGGCTCACGTAAACGCCAACGAAGAAGGCGCAGACCCCGGAGCCTCGGGGAAGGACCAGGTCGAAGAAATAAGAACGACTCGCAAAGGACGAGACGAAGGAAAGAGCATAGGCGGGGGAGGAGAGGATTGCTCTACATATAAGAGAGCCGTAGCCTAAGGCGCGAGTCGGCTACCGACGTTCCCTCCCGCTCTCTGGCGGAGCATAAGACTCGAAGGGGGCTCAGGAGAAGAGTGCAGAATCGAGATTCGAAGCGAATGAAGGAGAGAGAGAGACAGGAAGAGAGAAGAGATGAAGGAAGAACGGGAGGCGGAGGAGGGGTACGCATCTCATCCATCCTTCTACCTTCCTCTCGTTCTTGCTTCTCCTAATGATAGCGTGCACGTTGCCTCCCCCCCTTCCCTCCCCTTCCTTCGATGAACCGCGCCGGCACCAGCAGCATCAGCAACAACAACAGCAGCAACAGCGGCGGCAGCATCCAGCTTCGACGACGGAATATATACAGCGGTGTAACACGACGGTCGGTGAAGGCGAACCTAACTACCAGAGCACGCCTCCGCCTCCGTGCACTAAAACATTACCACGCCGGCAGCGTCGACTGCCGCCGTTGCTCCTTGTAGGGTATCATCCGAGGCACGTATAGAGGGCCCTAAGTGCTACTCCACCGGGGTCCCGAACCACCAGTGCTACCCTTCGGTCGTTCCTCTACTTTCCTTACCTCTCTTCCCCGCCTTCCTCACCGCTATCGCGAGGGAGAAACGGATAATCAAGCGAGGCCCGTGATTACCCATTGAGGGTGGAATTCATTATGGCGAAATCTACTTTGATATACTCGCTTCTCTCTTCATCTCTGTCCCTTTTGTTCGCCGTGCACCGTGCTGTCTGTCAGCCTCTCTTTATTAAAATAAATAATAATTTTAATTTCTGAATTTATCCACAAGAAAATAGAACGGAAAATAAAAAAAAAGGTGAATTTTCTCGCCGCTTTGGCTCGCCTGTAGAAAAGAGGGATGAGATGCACATTGAAAGTACGAATGTACGCGTACTTGTGCCGCCTCGTTTTTAAATTGCATTTTTCTTCCCAATATAAAATTATGCTGTCACATCTCGTTAGCCGTAGCCAAACGGCGATGGAACGGCCTTCGAAGAGGCTTCGAAGCGGCTTCGAAGCTGAGCGCGCAGGCTGAGAGACGTGACCTCGCGGCTGGAACCCTGCAATCTGTCTTCCCTTCTACAAAGTTGAATTTCAATTCTAGCGTGTGTCGACTTATCCGGCGGTAATTGGCGCATTTACCACCAGACGTTGTCTACTACGGAACGTGTTCGGGCAACGGACACGTACCGGAACAAGAAAACGCCCGTATGAAACGGTATAATCGTATAATTTACGCCGCAGCCTCAAACGGTCCCCAATGAATACAATCTAATATCTAATTTGCGGCCTGGATAATTTCGTGTGCGTTCATGATTTAATCCTATACGCCGCCTCTACAAGCGGATTTGTACGTAATGTAACATTTGCGCAATATTTTATATAATTCTTTATTGTGAAATAACCACTGCAATATTAATCTGCAACAACTTATAATGACGTGAATTGATGATAGACCTCTTCTGTAACGAACTCGATAAACGTGTGCCTATAGATGCAATATAATCTTCAAGTAATAATCTTCAGCCCTCTTCTCTCGTTTAAAAAGGACTTAGGCGCGGTAATGAAACTACTTTGGTATCCGTTTATCGGATGATAACTCGCTACTGTAGAAACTTAAATCTATTAGAAAATCACGCATCTCCTTATATTTTAATAATTTCTTTGCAACAACTGTGTCTTTTAAATTATACGATTATTATGTGGGATAACTGTCGCGGACTGAGATAGTATCGATACCACTAGGAAGCGCAGAGCGCCATGCGAAACGCATTGATCTCGAGATTACTGCGCGGCATCGCGTCGATGTCGAGCGCGAAATTGAAATTCAATTGCACACACGGGGAGCGAGCCTTCGGTCATCCTTGCCGCTCGTTCTCCACTTGGAGAACCTGCCTGGCCTTCCCCACCAAAGCGTTTCTCTCCCGTTTTTTCGCATCCCTTCTCTCCGGGCGGAGTTTTTGCGTCGCGTTTGAAAGAGAGAGAGAGAGAGAGAGCGCAAGCGAGAGCGAGCACGCGGTTCGCTCCACGAGCACTCGCCGCGTAACACGACGGTCGTACGTGACAACGATAATCAGCGAGTTAAGTGGGGTTTAATTTCCTTTGGGTGCGGGCGGGTGGAGAGAGACGCGAACGAGAGTGGCGGCTGTGTTACGAAGCGGCGCGGAGGGGAAGGAGGGAGGAAAATACGTGTATACACCTGCCAAGAAACACGCAGGCTTGTACACAACATAGGCGGATCTTGTGCCGACTCCCGTGGACGGAAAGGGGAAACGTGGGGGAGGGTGAATGAAGAGCGGAGAGCGGAGAAGAGAGGAGAGGATGTGGCTGAACGCGGCTCGACGGGGACACACAAGAACGTCCTGAGCACGCCCGCGCCACCTGTAATTGGGTCCAATCATCGTGGTTCTCATGCGAGCTCTTTTCTAAGATCTCGTATGACGACGGCGACGTGTGCGAAACGACGAGGCCGCCAAAGTTTACGATCGGCGGCACATGGATTCGACAAAATCGCGTTTTTCGTGTAAAATAAAGTCACGAAGTGATAAAAGCCACGGCAGGAAGGTCACGACCATAAAACCATGGCAGGTACATGGTACGAACATGTCTTTACATCCATGTAAACGATGGCAGGACATATTCATTAATACGACGTGAATGGAAATTACAGAATTGATTCGCTTTTCAGCTGTAAAATCGATGGTTGTTCGATAGCGAAGATTATGCGTCAAAAACATTTTATAACTGAATGAATGCCTTAGTGTAGGGCGATCATAATTGGACCGCTAGGATAATTGGATCCAATTATCGTGATTTTCACACGGCACACCTGCCAAGAAATCCTGTAAATCGATGTGAGCGTGACAGCTTGCGTGTACGGAAGAGATTCCTGTAACTCGCAAAATTACAACGAATTAAAGGGGCCATTTATGAACTCGTTTATGCAAAAAAAAAATGCGTTCTGAAAGGAAAATTATGATATAATAACGTAAAGAAAATATTTGCAAATGTACTTCGCTTTATTCTTTTTCAGGAATTTGCTTTTGAATTTATTAATCCTGTTTTGAAACCACATATTTTATGCATGGGCTCAATGATGCAGTTCTTTAAACTTTTCCATCTATCTACAATAACACAAATATATATAGTCGAATCTTGTATAATCACCTTAAAAATCTGCGTATAAAACGGTATACATCATTATTTGTTACGTACTACTGTAGAAATTCCGCTAATGATTACTAATGAAGATTGTATTAAAGATCACATTTCCGAGAAGATTAAAGATCACGTTACAACATACTACTGCTTCGACACTTCCGCAATCACGCTTTTATGCGTTGCATTTTGCTACATGTTGCTACGCGTGCCATCGACATTAATCGCATAGCGACAACCGCGGTTTCCTGAGACTTCTCGTTTCTTCGGATCCGAATGAGAGTTGCTGTATCTACAGGAGTCGCGACGCATCTTCGAAGGCAGCTGCCTCGCCTCTTTCGCCTTGCCTATACAGATTGTACACATCTAAAGTCGATAGAGCGACGGATAAGAACATCGATTGAATTCGAGCAAACGTAAAATAGTACCCGTATTTTATAATTATTTTGTTACACTATAATTTACAATTAAATAGATAAAACATAACAATATTATTCATATATAATTTTATTAGTAACAAAGTTAAATATTTTTTCTATACGTATATAATTGTTTTTTGTTGCTGATTTTAAAAACTTGTGATACTTTTATTGCTATTCCACTGACGAAACGTTATTGTCGTATAGCGGAATAAAATTGGAGTATAAAACAGGTTTTGCCTTATCTGAGAAAGCGTAATGTCTACATTTCCTTGAAAGATATCATCGTCAGGATTTACAACCTTTTAGGTTGTGAAGATGAGAAAAGTCATTGTCCAAGAACTCGTTAGAGCTTACTTCTTATTGTTAGCGTCTACAGTTTATGATCTATTTCGAAAAGTTGATGTCGCTTGTCGCCGCGTAGCTCGTCGCAATGGAAAGTCCACTCGGTCGTTTTAAACTACCGAAGATATTTATGATACTACTGTTTCTTCGTGGTTACACAATGTAGTGTAGATGAAGAGCGAGTGGGTAGGGTAAAGGTGGGTGTTGGTTATATACCTTAAGCTGTGAAGCTGTTAATGACACCTACGATGTCTCTTCAATGAAAGCAGCCTCGAACTACCACGTGATTACTTGTATCGATTCGGAAGAGATAAGATTACCTCGATCTATCTTGAGAATGTCACTGTTTTCGTTCATTACGTTATGGTATCTTTAATATGCCATCGAGAATCTTGTTTTAGAAAATAATTATTCATTAAACACTTATATTTTTAAGTACATATCTTATTTAATATCCTCAAATGCTATTAAAGATTATTTTCAATTATAAACATATAAAAATCCATACAAATTTAGGTTACAGTAATTTTGTAACAGTATAATAATATTATTTGGCACTATTTCTGAATTTGTAAATTTCTTCTCTTTTTTATTCATTTTTTTCTTTCGCTTCGCGTTATCCTTATTCCTTACTCTTTTTTCTTTCTCTCACTTTTTTGTCGGTTTTTTAATTTTCATCCTCCTCTTCTTCCATCTCCTTCTTCTCCATGTACTTTAAATGTGTTGGCATTCGCGTGAACTTAGTATACGCCTCCACCTGCTACTCGAGAATGAATCGACGATATAAAAAGCGAAAAAAAATCTTAACTCGTACCTTCATAGCCATTGAACGATTCCCTCTTTAACCGCGTCCAGAAATTGCCTACTTCATGCAGTTCGCAGGAATATGCTATTTCTAAATCGCTCCACCGGCCTGTGGTTTCGTCTTCTAGACATTAATTTCTAATAATTACAGGAAGAAGAGGTAAGGACAATGACAGAACTTTCAATTCTAACCACTTAACTACCGAAGTTATTAAGTTCACATCCTACTTATTAACTTTTTGTTACACGAAAGGGGGCATCCTTTTGGAAGTGTCTATTAATTTAGATAGTTTCACGATTCTATACCTACATTTTAGTGGTAGCCTGGTCAGTTTCCACTCATCATTCTGTCGATATCCGCATGCGTGAACATAACAGCAAGTCCCAGTAATATTGAACCCCTCGAGCGAGAAAGTTACGCGACTGGCTGGCAGTAAAACGTGCGAATCGCCGTTCCCGAGGCGCAAAAAAATCACGTTGTAACGGTTAAAGGCCGTTAAGGTCCTGATCCCCTGGTTTGTTCGAGGTGGCGATTTCGCCGCGATTATTTTTCACTCGGCCGGCCACTCGCGCGGAACGACGAATACTTTTGGGTACCAGAGTACCAGAGAGTCCTACGGCGCGGCGCCGTGCTACTGGGTCCGGTATCAGGATGCATAATCGGCTGGCATTCTCAGGGAACGGCGGGAACTTATGGCAACGTCCTGTAATGACATTAGTAAAGTGGGACGAGTCCGTATCTCATCGGTACGTACCGGAGATTCCATAGATGACCCGTTGATACGCTTTTATAATATTAATACAATGTTGCTTGTCTCGACATGGCGTGAGATTTGTTTTCGTCGATTGAGTCCGAAAGTTCACTTGAAATTCATAAGTATCTATATATTAACATCTATATATTAATCATGAACTAGGTAGGATCCAAGGAAATAAATTAAAAGTATAATGTTTAGTGCCAATTAAGAGCCAAACACAAGGTCTTCGCGTGTAAATTCATATATTTTTCTTCAAAAATTTACAAACGTTTCGGTCGCTACGGTTTGGACCATTCTCAGTGTGACAGCAAAAATTTCAGCATATTCGACTTAAATTATTCTTGCTGAAATTTTTGCTGTCACACTGAGAATGGTCCAAACCGTAGCGACCGAAACATTTGTAAATTTTTGAAGAAAAATATATGAATTTACATGCGAAGACCTTGTGTTTGGCTCTTAACTGGCACTAAACATTATACTCTATGTATTAACGTTCTCGTGAATTATCTTCTTGTTTCTTTTCTTTTTTATTCATTTTTTAAAATAATTTTTAAAAATAAAGCATTTTTTGCAATGCCGAATCCTTATTTCGACAAATATAAAAATCACACGCTTGGATAAGTTTATCTCTTTTAGCATCATGCATTAATTTACTTTCCTATTACGAGAGAACGATGCCGAGCGAGCTGTCCTCCTTCAGTAACAACTTTGTTAGGAAATGAACGTCGCAAAGCCGATAAGGTCTCACTTTGGTGCGTAATCACCGGTAAGAATCGGCAGGAGACATCGGTACACCGCTGTCGGGTTAACTTTTTATTCCAGTGTGGCAGTGTTCTTATCTCGTGATGCGCTCTTTTGATGCTGCCTCGTCGCGGTCTTTCTTTTTCTCTTGCGGATTATCACGCGCCTCATGCTTCAAGGTATGCGCTGTCAACGGTTGACGATAAGGTAACTCTAAACGGCCATCTTTAACCTGCTGCAATATCCTTATATGCATAGATAATATCTACATACTAATTAGCATAAATAAACATCGTGCCGTGGAAAATAAGGCTGTGCTTGGCAAATCGAAAGTGCTTAAGTTTTACACCGATATTACGAGTAATTTTTTAATAATTCTATAATTATACATGTGCCTTGTCATTGCGGAAGGGGTATCATCGTCGTCATTTTGTTCAATTTGATTTTCTTTCTTTTCTTAGCGTGTTGTCCGAAGGATGTCCTTACGTTCAAATATTTTGCGTGCGCGACACCCGTGTGCGCTCCTACGACGCACCTCTGAATCAAAGTTACTCACGTTCGTCTTTGGCGAAGGGGAGATCAAAGGCATGTGCGGGTCCGTAAAGCGGACGCGGTTTGCCACCCGCGTGTAAGAAATAATAATAATTAAATGCGCTTAATTACCGGCGAGTTGCCGCGAAGGATTCGGACGGGCGATAACTCAGCGGCGGGAGAATGGCCGGCGAGAAGCATTTGGTAGGATATTGCGCGTTGTGTTGCAAGCGTGCGCAGTTCATTAGGGTGGATCCTTTTCGGTTGGTGAGGCAACGCGGTCCAACGGGGAGCGCGAGGGAGCGAGGGGGAAGCGCGCGCGAAAGGCAAAGATAGCTGCAGAAGCACGAAGCAGTTAATATTGTCTCCTGGGGGCATATTTTACGGCAGATACAATCTTCAGGATGCCTCGCTAAAAGCTACACGTGTTTATCAGCGTAAGCCTGCTTCCCTCCCTCCCGTTCTCTCCTTCACCCCCGCTGTTTCGCGACTCTTCTTTCGTATCTCGCCGCATCTCCCTCTTGCGTCTCAACCTAACTGTGTAGGTCTCTTTCTTTTTAACAGCTCCCGAGCCCTTCGACGCTGTAATTTCTTTCGAGGTAATTTCATTCGCCCCTGCCTCATCGTTTCCGGATTTATTTATCGAAAATCTCGCGCGTTCTCTGCCCCAAGAAAGGACGGCGTCCATAGTGGGATATTCACGTATCGTTCAGTTCAATGCTTGTAATGTTCACATAAAATAAAGAATTTAATTTTTAGAATTAGAGAGATATTAGACCGTTAATGTATAAATACAAATCGAACAAGAAAGCCTTCTACGATCATAGCTACATCTTATTGCTTCATATTTACTTGTGTGATTTATATTCCTTTTATCAAATTCACCCGACTGCGCGCCGAATTGTTTTTCCGGTCATAACACAGCTCTAAGACGAATAAGAATAAGTAATATCACATTAATTAAATTGAAATCAATTTAATAACCATTGATGCTGACTTGCATCTACCCTGAAAAAAGTTGTAAAGAATTTATTGCGAAAAATATCACCTCAGCCAGGATTTGAACCTGGGACCTCCCGAATCTCTGGTACGGGTGTCTTAGCCAGCTCGACCACTGAGGTGATATTTTTCGCAATAAACTCTTTACAGTTTTTTCAGGGGGGAATGGGTTTAATATCTAGATGTAAGTCAGCATCAATCGCTATTAAATTGATTTCAATTTAATTAATGTGATATTACTTATTCTCAGAGCTGTGTTATGACCGAAAAAACAATTCGGCGCGCAGTAAAATCACACAAGTAAATATGGAACAATAAGATCTAGTTATGACCGTAGAAGGCTTTCTTGTTCAATTTGAATTTAATTTTTCCTTCATAAAGTTCATTGATAAATCCATCGAATATTACACGAATAAAAGTATCACTTAAATGAAAAGGAATACAACAACAGGATACCGGCATTAATACGCGAGCATGATTTTCTTATTCATGACTGCGCTGTGCGCCTCTCTCATCTTCCTCGCGTGCTCGTATCGCGTCCGATGCTTGTGCGCGTGGGACGAGTACGCGAGTGCACCTGGTATATAACGAAGGTCGCCCGTACACTAGCTTGTCTACCGGCTGATGATACCCCCGTCGAATGATGCGCACCTACCTGCCTCTCGTACGCCGAATACCACTCCCGATACCCCTGGGGCGTCGTAGCGAAGATCGGGTGCTCCGGTAGCCGCGCACGCTTCTGATATATTATTTTCTCTCGCTCTCTTAAGATACCTGCCCTCCCAGTCGGCGGTACTTATCGAATTTTGCAATATTAATTATTCTCAATTTTCTTATTTAATTCGTGCGCGAGTCCGTGCCATCGATGTTGCGAACGGTGCCCTAAGCTAAAATTTTCAACGCCACAACACGTTTGATTTTATTATTGTCCTTTAAATATAACCCACGGAAGTGCAATTATTCGCCTCGCAGTCTCTCGTCCAATTATTTCGCAACAGCACACGTAATATCAAAGAAAGAAATTTACAAAATTATATTTGTGCCCTGTCATTTAGTATCATAAATTATTGTATTCTTAATCGTGTTATTTTATACTAGATAGCCCTGTATTCGATTGCAAGTGTCCTTAATTCACTTGGGTTTGTCATTCGAATAAATGAAAAGATAAATGAAAAGATAAATAATTTTCGAGATTTCAATCAAAGCAATTGCGCGCACCTATATCTATAATATATAATAAATAATATACGTAGAGAGAGGTATGATTTTCTGCGTGCGCAAAAGACAAGAAAATATGTCTCTTTGTCCCGATTACGAAAGATAGAAGGCCGGTCTTGGCTGCAATTTCCACATTTTTCGAGCGAGTAATAGATTCATACGACAACCCTTCTTATGTAGTCGACTTTTCCTTCCGTTCGACCCGCTTGGCGTTATTTATGATCCCGGTTAATCGAGAACTATATCGAATACAGCGTAAATAGCGTATTTTCATTGCGCATATAATTCACAAGAGAAATCGCCACCTGCTTCGTATACTGCACCGGACCGCTATTGCGTTTAATAACTTTTACAGAGCGCACCCGACATTTCGCCGCCGCGTCTGTAAAAAAGCGGTACGATAATAGTAATATTAATCGATTATCGCACTAAATGATAGTTCACGCACGATGACGTTGAAAAAGAGAGGTAATCACGCGCGCGCGACGCAAAGAGAAAAGTCGGTATTGTGCAGGTAACAATCTTTTACGACACCGTTCTGGCGCCGTGTTCGCAGCCTGTTCGCTTGAGTGGCGAATCAATCATGTCGTTATTGTGTTATCTTTCCGCGCGGTGATCGCGTATCGAGAGAGATACGGGACAGTGATCTCGGTAGCGAAGCAGAGGCTACAATTTTCGAATCGATCTTTCTAACCGTGATGTGAACAAATACTCCTTTTTCAACGACATCCGTCTGATACATGTAAATCGATAATTTTTCATTTTTATTCGCGTCATTAGTAATGCAAAATGTGACTTCACAAGTTCGCAATATGCACTGACAAAAAAATTTACTAAATTTACTAAATATTTGTTTGTATATTTGCAAGAAAATATTTACTTGCGATACATAAATATTTACTCAAAAAAAATTGATAGTTAAATTTAATTAGTTATCCTTTTATTAAATAAATATAGTACCGGCCAAAATTATATCACCTTTTGATTTTTTTTTAGCATAACTTGTTTTAAATGGCACGAATCTCTATTAAATCATAATATCTTTTGATGATAAGTATAACTTACGTAAATAATAACTTTTTATCAAATAATGAAAACAGCAACTTGTAAAAAATTAATTTTATTTGAAATTTCCAAAATATGTTAAATCTCAATCATAAATTTTGAGTCATTATAACAAGTCTAAATAATGTGGAATATTAAATCTAACTGCTAAAACTAAGTTATGATGGTAAAAACAATGATTGCGACACGAAAAACAAAGAAAGCACAAAAATGTGACTATGAAAAAATTAATAAAAAATTCAAAGATCATAGCATATATTGTCAAATCTCATTACACTTTTTTATGTACAAGGTGTACCTTCCATCAAATGTTTACTATAAAATTTTGTGCATTCAATACACTTCGATAAAAGTTATGCTCAAAAAATCGAAAGGTGATATAATTTCGGCCGATACTGTATATATTTACATTTAGTAAATATTTTCTTGTAAATATTATATATAAACAAATATTTATTAAAATTTAGTAATTTTTTTTTCAGTGTGAAAATAACTTCTTAATTCGGTTCCTCCATTATTGAAGTACACATTTATGAGTTTTCGGACGCTGTAGGAATGAGCACGTAAATGTGTTGCGGGAGAGAATATAGCAACGAAATAAAATTGAATATCGCACGCTATCAATACCAAATGAACGAAGAAGCGGGCTATGAAGAGCGTTTATTTGCATATTCAATGCGCAGTCGTGTTACGACAATAAAATGCTACTAAACACGTGTTTCGCGGTACGATACGACTTGTCCCTCGACGCCACGGGTACCATCGAGATCGAGACGTTCTTTCGATACGGGTCGTGCTTCTTCGCGAGCAGGTAACACACGCCACCGACCATAATCGCAAATTACTCGGGATACTCCGAGCGTGTGTACGTTCTCGCGATTACGTTTCTTCGTTTACTCGACACGGAAGTGTCGCGAATCGACTTACTTGAAAGGTCTCGCGTGAAAGTTCTAGTTTGAATTTAAAATGATGTGTGCGAAAGTTTCTGATGGCTATTTACATAGGTACGTGGCGAGCGACAATACCTTTTACCACGATCTTTTTGATCACGAATTTGTTTAACAAAAAGTCAGAAATATTCGACTGATGATGTATAAATACAAATTAAACAAGAGAAGCCTTTTTCGGTCGTAGCTAGATCTTAGTGCTTTTATATTTATGTGTTTGGGTTTATATACCTATTTAAATTTACGAGACTGCGCGCCGAATTACTTTTCCGGTCATAACACAGCTCTAAATTGAACATGAACAGGTAATATCACATTTTATTAAATTGAATCAATTTAATAATTAACGATGCTAACTTGCATCTTTAGTATTAAATCCCCCTGAAAAAACTGTAAAGAATTGATTCAATTTAATAAAATGTTATATTCCTTGTTCATGTTCAACTTAGAGCTGTGTTATGACCGAAAAAGTAATTCGGCGCGCAGTCTCGTGAATTTGAATAGGTATATAAACTCACACAAATAAATATAAAAGCACTAAGACCTAGCTACGACGGAAAAAGGCTTCTCTTGTTTAATTTGTTCAACAAAGTTATTTGTTAATGCTTTAACTAATACTTATTAATAAACTCTCTTTCTCTCTACAATCAATCTTTTGTACATAAAGCTAGATTAATGCTTGGAATATTGGACTCGAGGATGACTAACGATCAACGGTTCATTATCATTCTTCGTCCGATAAGCCGCACAAAGGACGCGGCCCGCGCCATACGCTACATGCCAGGCCCTGCGAGCGATTCGCAATTCGCGCCAGCTACG
>QKQZ01037423.1:5111-15586 GCA_003595255.1 Solenopsis fugax
CCCCCCCGCCCCTCCTCTCTCTCCTTCTATCGCAAGAGAAACTGCAATCGGATTTTAATCGATCGTCAAAGCTCGGACATGTCCTTGATCTATTTTGAGAAAAGTTGCTGATCATAACAATAAATTCGATACATTGAGAAAAAAGTGTTATTATTGTAACTTCAGTTCAAGTATTATATTTCAAGTATTGTAATATTTAGGTTAAATATACAAAAATTTAAACTGGAGAAATTTAATCAAGTTGAAAATTATAATTAATTAAAGAACTTTTTCTCAATGTAAATTTGCAAGCCGGCGCGACGCGGATAAGAATTGGCAAGCCCCAAGGTGGAACTGACATTTGATATTGCATTTGGAAAATGTTGCACCAAGTTGCGCGATATTTTTTCGCCTACACAACGTCCCATTGGCCCCACTGATAGATTTCCATTCCATCGTGGAAATATCACGCGTTATTGCGGCGCGTCGAGTTGATGTAACTTGTTTAAATATTTGATCGTAATGCTATAAATGCTTAACGAACTGTGGTTTACGCGAGTGAATACATGTTGTTAGATGTATCAACTAAACGAACATAATTTTCAATATAAGCAGCTTAATAATTCAGCTCCCGTAATATGTCGATTCACTCGTCGAGCATCGCTTATAATACAGCGACGATATAAATTGACATTATAATCATCCATTGATTCAACATGCATATCATATACCTATCTAATAGAATTAATATATCGCCCTCGAAATTACAGTCTCCATAAATAACTATGTGATTAAAACGACGTATAATGAATTGATAAAGCGAAATACGAATACAGGATGCATCATGAGTGAGCAGCAGCAGGTTCTTTCATTTACGAAGTCGATCGTTTCAAAAGTCAGATAGTTCTATGGTATGTATACATACAATAAAATAAATTTTATATTTGTATTAAATGAATATTCTTCACTTCTTCAACATTTCTCAGTGTTAAAAGAATACCTAATTTATCGATAAATAAATAAATAATACAAAAAATAATATTTTAAAACGTAAATTCTAAGAAAAATAAAATGTGTATTAAAATATCATAAATGTTAATTATACCAAAGAAATGTATTTTCCCAGTTTACTTTCAAATTGTGTCAAAGTGTTACAATTTTGGGTTAATTTTTTACATAACATAATTTGTATTATTTTTTTTCTATATTATATATATAATATTTATTTTGTGTTGAGAAAAATTTGGGTGAAATGTTTGAGACATGTGAAATATGTTTTATCATTAAGTATTTTACTGTGTGCAATAATATTTTTTGAATCTAATAATACTTAATATTTTATTAACAATATGTAAGTATTCAAATCTGTGTCTGCAATTTCGCGAACATTGATATGGTACACGATGACTTTAAGAGATGAGGGGATAGAAACTTGGTGGGCCTATACATTTTCCACCGAGTCAACCGTCTAGCCAGACCTCGCGAAATCCACCGCTTTGTAAACTTGTTTGACATTCGGCATCGAAAGAGTGCAATAAGAAAGGAGGGCAGAGAGGTTTTCGAGTCGAAATTATGATACCTATATACATTGCTGTGTGCAGTCACGACGAAGATGTGATTTCAGTCAAGGATGGGATCTCACCGTGAATCTCATATCGAGACATAAAAACGAAATGGAATCTTCTGGAGCTCATTCTTCCGGACAATAAAAATAAGGCATAAATATGTACCTTGCCGCAGACTTGATACACTTGGAAAACACAAATTTACGCAAGCACAGTTATTGTAACAATTACAAGAAAAATCGAGTATACCATATATTAAATAAGAAATGACTATATTTTAATAGCGAACAATAAAGAACAAACTATATTGCATTTTCCTCCGTTGAACAGTATCTTGAAAACTATTAATAAATACGATATTATATATATGCCATGGAGAAGTTCGGGGAAGATGGAAGAGTGACGTGTGAATGTCTTTGTTAGAATATAAATATTGATACGTATTGAATTTGAATTCATCTAACAGTTGAATATAGTGTCATACAACCGTTGTAATCAGAATTAAAATACTTATTCTGTATATCTCTTTCTTCTTTACGAGTGGCACCGCTACACTGTTAATCGTATCTTATTAAATTAAACAGCGATGAATAAATTCAAATATTTTTTTGGTTACGATGTAGTATAGTTTTGCATAATTTATTCGTTCTTAACTTTTATTTGATAAAAATAATTTTACTAGAACTTTCAATATGTGCAAGAAAAGTAATAATCTCTGTGTTATGAAAAAATAAACAAGTTATTGTTAATTTTATAATTTTCAAAACGGGTCATATCAGAAGATTTGTCTTACGGCAAAGTCAATCATGCCCCTATCCGTATCGCCACATGGCAAATCCCCCGTAAATTTCAGATTGCAAGCCGTTCGAAAATCGGAAATCCAGATGTCATTCTCGCGATTCTCGCTGATCCGTGCTCATCGACGCGGTTCTCGTTTCCCGACGTTTTCGTCTCTCGGCTCTCGATACGCGTGCACAGGTAGACATGGAATACGGTGAACTGCCACGCGAAAAAAATTTGCCGTGTCGAACGACGAAACCCGCTGAACTGTGCGTCGACCCGCACTAATAAGCGTGGAAAACGTCGGATGAAAGGTTTCGAGTGGTGAAAAACGATAACGAGGACGACGACACTGACAACGATGACTACTCCGTTGAAAGTTTATTAATCTCTCTCATTGAGTACACTATTTGCGACAATTGCGATGTGTACAGAAAAAAATTAATATCAAAACAACAATCATTCTCTCTCATATACGAGTATAAGCAAAAATGTAAAATTTTTTAAGAGTTTGATAACCTTGAATTCCAGGAAGAATTAAATATTAGGAAGAGTTTTAAGTTATTTATATATAGAAGGGTTAAATTTTACTATAGTAAAGTTCTTCAAAGTCCATGTTGTCTCATGACTACTATGATTCTGAGGGAAAATTCTTTTCGTGTAGGGAAAGAGCTTATCGTGTGTCGCAAGAAGCGAATGAAAATCGCGATCGCGTCGAATCTACTCGTATTTTTGAAGACTATGTTTAAACAATCTACCTATGAAATGATAATGTAAAACGGTGAAAATGTTTGACGATGCTGTGACAAACGCGACTAGCGAAATGCGAAATTGCGGAGGTAAGCGAATAATTAAAACGCACCGCGTGTGCACGCGTGCGTGCACTTTATAAATAATTCAAAAGAAAATGTGTATCGCATGTACGAAACAAAGGAATGGGCACGTCATAAAAATTTGTAATAAGCGTGATGTTAATAATATACGCAAATATCTAGACGATTATCCTGAGTTGTAAAGTTTGATTTTCAATAACAAACTCGTAATGATATTTAGTATTTTTCCAATCATGTTTGTCGTTTTTAAATTACTAAAAAATATCGCTTAGTTTTGTATAACAGCAATAATTATTAATAATTACCGTAGCGATAATTGTACAAGTATTTCAAATAGTTGAAGCTACAATAGGTTATCACTTTAATAACTCGGTCCGCTATTTTTTAATATTTCAAATATTTCTTTAATTTACTATTTATTATTTATATATATTTAATAAATCCATCTATATTTATAAATTATAAATAAAAATTAATTTTTCTTTGAAAATACTATAACGTTTATAATGTTAAAGAAAATAGTGGAAGCTGCAATATTTCATTACTACAATAATTCCTTTCGGTGTTTTTTAATATTTTATTATTTTTTTACTCCACTATTTATTATTCTTTTCTTCGACTTCAAATTAGAAAATCTGTCATTAAAAAAATATCTTTTCTTCCTCCTCCTTCTCTCTCAAAGACAAAAAGAGATGTAAGTCATTCAAATTTTTTATCACTCCAATAATTATTCACATATTATTGCGAGCAATATTATTATTTTACTTTTGTAGGATAGTCTCAAGTCTTACTTTCCGAAATAGAGATATACCGAACGAATCCCTTCCCAAAAAAGAGTTAACAAAGTATGACAAATCCCTGCGTGGAATTGCAGGAAAGTTGTCGAAAGTTGAGCATCGGATTGCGACGCGGTATGACAAAGCTAATAGGCATCTCTCTCGAGGTAGTCTTGAACGGGAAAGGATGATAAACATATAGATACTTGTGACGTATACATGAATCCACATGACACATGAGGAATACTTGAATCGCGATGCTGTCGACGGTCCTTCATGGATCTTTCACGTCTCTTCCCTCCCTATTATTCTCCATCTCCCCCTTCGCGTCGCTGCTGACTCTTCAGACAGAATAATCACCGATTTTGCTTATCCCTTTCTTCTATCCTTCTCCCTTCTTCTCTCCGCCGTTTTCGCTGTTTTCGCCGATTTCTCCGTCAGTGCGACATCGTCGAGGAAAGGCTACATCTCCCCCGAAACTTTTTTACAATTTTTCTGTCGCATGAGAGAGAGAGAGAGAGAGCGACATTTGCCGCTTTAAAAGCGAGTTAAGAGAGCCCGTAATATTTGCACAAGTAAATCGCGTACGAAATATAGGTACCGTCCTGAACATCTCATTACTAATAAAAATATACGAGTTCTCTTGACACACGGCGAAGATGCAGATTACTATCCGACGTAACGGAGCGGGATGGAAAAATAAACGAACGCGGCACACGACGGACGGACAGGACGGGACGGGATGGAACGGGACGGGACGGGACGTCTCTTCGCGGAGACAAGCGAGAGCTAAAAGGCCGCGAGAGCCGTCGCGTATATTTCAAATTGCTCGGACTGGAGTGTGCCTCTGACAGCGACAACTTTATCAACGGTGCGGGGGAAATATGTTGTCTCCGGAGTTGCACGGCCATGGCATCTCTACGGGAACGAGAAAAAGGAGAAGGAGAAGGAGATGGAGATGGAGATGGAGATAGAGAGGGAGAGAGAGGGGGAGGGGGAGGAAAAGAGGGACTGAGATGAAGGGGACTTTTAATTTGCAAGAGCTAGCCCGGCAGATACGCGGAGACGCGACTGGCATCGGTAACAAGTATCTCGTCCGGTGGCAGCGTGCCAGACGACGTTATTGCGCCCTAAACTGCGTTTAAACGAAAGCGCGGGTCGAGATTGCGAGAGTAGGAAAGCAGGGTCACGTGCCGCATCGCGTAATAAGCGCATTTTCTACATCTTTTTCCTCTTTTGCTTCTTCTCTTCCCACCCGCATCCCCGCCTCGCCCAGTCTTTTTCTCTTTCTCTCTCTGCGAAAGTTTGCGCGAGCATGTCCCGATTTTCAACTCACATTTTCGCGCTAAATTTCTTATAATAAAAAAATAATCTGATAATAATCACAAGCTTATGTTAGAATGTTAGATGATACATTAGTTACTAAACTTTGATGAAATAATTTCAATCAAACGTTTGATTAATATAATCAAAACTAGTAATTATTTCCAAACTATTATTATATATTATACAAAGAGAAACTACATAATGTTTTCTATCGTGCAACGAAGAAAGTTTTAATTTATATCACGTTTATCTAATAAATAAAACAACAATAAACAAAAACCGCCGCGCAAACTTCCGAAGCAACGCGAATCGAGTTTCAACCCTTTCGTTCGCGATGCAACAATGATGAGCGATTGTAAACCTGACGCACCTGATCGTCATGATGTCCTATCGGTAATTTTATTTTAACATAAGTTTTTTACTCACGCTTGCATGTTGCAGCGCACATGACAACGTCCATGGCTTCAACACTTTTGAAATTATACGTCTAGAACTTGTGACCTATTCGTATGAGTAATTGGAATTGAAAGTATAACGTACCTGAAACAGAGGAAAAGCTTATTTTAACAAAAAGATTATAAAACATAAGAAAAACATATAGGGAACATGAAAAATTGATAAAATAATTCTCTGACAAACTTGACATAATCAAGAATTTAATAAAATAATTTTCTATTGAAATAAAAAAATGTAATGTCCGCAAAAAATTTTTTCTCTCTGTTTTTCTGATTGTTAGACTAGATTACAATAAGGAAAAATTTGCCATTCATTAATGTATAAAAATTTTTTTTATATCTTGTTATAGTATTATATTAAAAACACACAAAGTCTACTATTACTTATAATCCATTGAGGACATAAGGACTTTCTAATAAAGTTTTAACTTATGGAAGACTTTGTTTTTTAAAAGTTTTTAGACTGACAATGAATTCGAATCTAGCTAATCTCATAGGCCAAGTTTCATGAAAATCGAGCGAGCAATTTATTTACAAGATAAAAGAGAATGATTCCAAAAGAATTAAGATGTTATTAATTAGTCTTATTTTCATATCATATTCTGCAGCGTCTGTCCATTCAACCGACAAATATTTCACATTCTTCAATTAGAGATCTATATTTCCTCTTTGCTCTCAGAACGAAAGGTTCTGAGTTACGCTACGCGGAAACACGATTATTTCTTCGCGTAAAGGAATTTCTCGCTGTAATAAACAAATAAACAACATGCGGTATCAAACGTGACTTTTCACCTGTTTTGCGCGAGAGTTCGCGCTCTGTGCGTCTGTAGAAAAAAAGGAGGGAAAAAGGAAAATATAAATTCGACCGGAGTTATCGAGTCTCGCTCACTTTTACATCAAAAGCGCGCTGCCGCCGCGCCGTCGCTATTGCTACGAAAAAAAAAAGATTAAATCGCCAACTCGTGTGTACTAGCGCTCGCTCGTACATGTACACATACGTATTTACTTGCGGATACATAGCGCAAAATTTACAGTGCACGCGAGCCGTTTGAGCTTTCGTCACCTCAAACCTCCGCCATCTGACCCTCCGACGACGACGACGACGACGACGACGACGACGATGACGACCTACGCCCGTCGCCGTCGTCACCACTACCACCACTACCACCACCGCATCCTCGCAGTCACCCCCGTCGAAGCCAGAGGGAGAATTCCGCGGTGGGCTGAAGCCTGTCGATATACTCAACATATTATTACTGCACGATGATACTGCATGTTGCACCATCAAGTGCATTCCATATACAGAGAGATAACTGTAAAGGGATGAAAGAGACGAGGAGGGTGGTCCTCGTCGTCATGGGATAGCGTGAGGAGAAAAGACAGTGCGGATTATTCCGGACAAATGGTCCATCGCCAAGTTCCCCTATTCTTTCGGCTCGTTAGGCATGAGCTTTTTAGCTTGGACATACTGCTTCGCACGAATGTTGGACACGTTGCGAGATAATTGATTCATCGGCGCATTAATTTTGTGGTAATTCTTTTAAAGCGAGCTGAAGCTTGTTCAAGTCCTCTCGTGTATGTACATTAAAGAGCTCAAATCATATAAGAGGATTAAATGTTAATAGTACAAATTATTCACAAATATTATATAATATACAAATATTCCTGAAATTGTTTTTAAAATTTCACAAAATATTTCAACATGATAAGAAAGAGGAAAAAAAGCGGTTGGAAATAAATTTCATAGCTAGGCATTATTTTTTATATGTATGTATATATATATATATAATGTATTTTTTGAAATGTTTTTTAAATTTTGGAAACTTTTATTGAACAATTTCGTTCAGAGTCACTGTAATTACTTTACTTAGAACTTTGTCAATAAATCAACCAACAGTTTGTAAGTTGCTGCAATAAATTAGTGCTAGACGTGTTTCTCGGGAAAAGTAAAATTTGCCTTCTTAATTAAGTCTCCCGTCAAGTCTTGACTGAGAAATAATCAGTTAGACTTGTCACACAATTTATCATCAAGTCTTTGCCAACGGTGAAACATCCTGTATAAGGATGAATTGGAAGGAAGAGGGAGGGGAACCGCCGATCGCATACCCTTGCGTTGCACAATTTTGGTACGTGTCCATAAACAGTCGCGCGAGTTTATGCATAGTACGCCGAGTAATTCAGCGGAGGGGAACGGGAAGATAATGCGGATAATTCCCGACAGTCCTTCCTGCAGACATCGAGCTTTACAGGACCGCATTTTCAAAGCCGGATATTTCTCTATACCAGTTGCAACGAGCGGGAACTCTGGACTGAATGCAGATAATCCATCATTTGTGTTATTTATCGACGAAATAATTAACAGAGCATACAAGTGCCATTGTAATAAAGCGCAACGCACGGCAATATTTTAGATAGTAGAAAGAGAAAGAGAAAGAAAAAAAAAGCAAAGAGGGGAATGACAAAAAGTGCCATATTAAATAACCAACAGTAATTAATAAATTGTTGATATTAGTTAATATCAACTAATTAGGCATAATTATATTCGATCTAAAAATAATTACGTTGAACCAAAATATTTATACTAGACGTTTAAGCCGATTGCAAAAATGTCAAAACTTTTTGCAACAATATTATCATGCTTGAACATCTTGCTGTCCGATTATCTTGATAGTCCAACATAAAATTATTTTCTGATCTGTAGCCAGCCATCTACAGTCATGTATATTTTTAGATTTTAGATACCATAGTATATAAAATAAATTGACATTTTCCACTCACTTATAATTGTAAATCTTTATTAAATGCATCATCCCCTGACACGTTTCTCCAGTAGGAAATTGGGTCACGAAAGCCATGCATAATTCACCCTTTTACCCTCTACGTTTTACGCAACAACCAGTGATAATTATTCAGTCGTCCCAATCGGACTTATCAGGGTTGCCTGCCGGTAGCTCTGCACTCTTCATGCGTGAACGACCAAAGAATTAACACACCTCGTTCCACACGAGCGATCGGAATGGAGGTATCTCGTAAAGCGCGACCCATCCCAATCGATTTCCCTCCATCCATTATTGCCGGCATAAGGACGAACGGGCCACCGATTTTCCGACGCACTCATTAAAGAAGGGCTAGAGGACTCTTCAGAGATTCCTCGCATTTCACATTTTGCACACAAAAAAATATTGCATCGCGAATGTTTTATACGTTTACATTTCAAAGTAGATCGAGTCAAGAGAGAAAAGAGGAAGTGAATGAGGGAGCGAGTAGGAGAAAGAAAGTGAGAGACTGAGAAAGAGAACAATGATGCAAATAATGCTTATGAGGGCGATACACTCATGAGAGTAATTGCAAATTCGCCGGATCTGTGATTCATTTGTCGCACGAACTGAGCAAACTGGCAAAGTCATGCTGTTTTCATTACACAGAAAATAAAAGGAACTTTCTTATTTTAAGAATATCTTTATTTTCCAAATGTTAAATATTGAAATAAAATTATATATTGTTAAACAGATGTAGCTTGCTTGTATGAAGAAGTTTATATAGTTTCATTAAGAAAAATATTCTCATTATTCAATAATAATTTTCCTAAGTTGAGAGAAAAAAATGTTGGATAGAAAATAACAATATCTTCAAACAAAGAATTAAAATTTTCTAATATTATCAAAACAATCATATTGTGTTCTTTAGGTGACTGTTACAATATTGAAATAAAAATATAATAGGGGAAGGTGGGGCAAGAAAGGGAAGGGAGGGAAGACGAGGTATCTCCTGTATCGCGCGATTCGAATGCAGAAATCACAAACGAGCATATGTGTTAGATACGGCTCCTCGGTCATTGAAAGTTACCTACGAGTCAGCGAAGTAGACAGCTGCGTTATTGAGATAAATTATAATTTATACTTTTTTGCGATTTCCTTATAACTTTATCTCATTGTTTCATGCGTGACATTAGTATTAAATTTTAGTAATTCTCTTGTGAATATAGTTCTGAGACAAAATTTAATGGGCTGTAAGGTAAGAGTGTTATTTTCCACTTTTGTAAACAGTGTTTGGAATATTATTGGTATCATTTCAATCAGACGACAGCGGGCAAGAAGGGGATAGAACAGAGTAGTGTAACTGCGTGCAGCACGAGTGTGTACCTATATCGTTATTGACCACAGCCATTCACAGCGCAGTATTTTTCATCGGACAGCCAATCATAGACGGCGATAATATGCACTATTGACTGATATCGATATATCGACTTACGTCTATTAACCTCGCTACTATTATTATTGCATAATTCGCCGGTTGACGGAAGAAAAACTTTCGAGAGTCTAAATCATAATCTGCAAAGCAATAAAATCAGGTAAGGTGTATAAATCACTGGAAAAAAAGACATTAACGAGAGGACCCTATCTTACCCAACCCGACGGGCAAGATGGGGAGAAATGCCTCTTTTTGGTTTTTATTAAATACATTCTATAATACTTAAAAATTTTATTTTAATGATAATTATTATGTAAGCGAAATGTCCAAAGATTATTATAAAAATAAAGATGACTCGTTAATTATGAAAGTCTAGCTTTTATTCATTTTCAAAGCTTAACTGCCCTGTCTTACCCCACCTTCTATACTGAGAATTAAAAATTATTCAATTCTTTAAAAAAAATTAATATTTAAAATGTATATATAAGCAAGATTATCATTGTTTCATATATAAACAAGAGAATATAATTTCTTAAATAAAATATATTAGTTTTAATACTGTTTTTTTTT
>QKQZ01037423.1:15618-25687 GCA_003595255.1 Solenopsis fugax
TTTGGGGGGGGGGGGCAATAAGGAACACAGTATTGAGAAGGCAAGAAAGAGGAAAATAAAGGAAGAAAGTTACAACTTAAAAAGAAGAAAAGTTTAATTCTTACTTTTGTTCGCGATAATGATTTTACGAAAATTTCCGAACTTTCTGCGCAGTGAAACGTCCAAGTCTCCGAATACTCGAAGAAGAGAAATTACTTTCGTTTCGTCCCAAATGTTAATTAAAAATCTCTGTAATGAGAGACAGAAGATTCCACTGATTTATCAAAATTTCTTCGGGGAAGTTTCTTAAGATTCCCGGTAGTATAAACTTAGTATACGCTAGTATAAACTTAACATAACGGTGGACTTTAAAGATATAGACTAACGAAGAGATAAGCTTCAAATTAATGAAAAAAAAGAACTATTGACTTTGAAATTTCAGTGCGAACCTCACGAGATGTCTCCTAAATTTCCACGAGATTATTGAATACTGAAATTTCTAATCGCGTCGTGAGTTGTAGTACTCGGTTAAAGGGGTGAGTTGTAGCCGCGCGTAACGCGTAGAGTCAGACGACGAGCGCACACAATCGTAAGAACCGCGTGCGCTCTGAGAGGGGAGGGGACTATCCGCACCCCCTTTACACTCCCCTTCCCCCTACAAAATACGCTTCTTTTGTCTCAGTAAACTATTGTATTTATCCATCGCGGTTGTCTCTCCTTTTCAGACCCTTTTTCGCCGTCGTCGGTTTTTAACCACCCAGCGTCGGCGGCGTCCTATCATCCTCCCGTTCTGGTTACGCAGGCGCTTCCCTTCCTTCCGGCCGCATCGCGGAGACTCGTGGCTCGCGGGCAGCTTCTCCCAAAAAAGACAAAAAGAAAAAAAAAAGAGAGAGAAAAGTCTTTTACATATTTCATTTAATTTCGCACTTGGAGCTACTTCCTCGTTTCGGTAGCGGTCTGTGTGGATGATAAAAGAAAATAATTCAAAGCGCGACGCGAGACATCGAGAGAGTCTACTTTTATCGAATTGTTAATATTAGAGAGATATCAATAAATTCGATCGATAATAATCAATCGAATTAACGACTAAAAACGTTTTTGTAATTACCGAGTAATTACAATTAACTTTATGAATAAAGAGCTTGATTCATGATTATTTCAAGCTCAATTTCAATCAAAGTGTCTAGGTCACATAATACATAGCAGTTACAAATAACCTTAATTTTTTATTAAATAAGTTTGAAGAAATTAATATATTACGAAAAAATATAAAGCAACAAGTTATTTAAAAAATCATAATAGCTTAGAATAAGAGTGTTTTGAAAATAAGTGTGTGTAGTAAGCGGCTTTGCGACTAATGTTTTCTGCTTGGCGCGACAATAAACGACTACTTTTTCGTACCATACCACACCATACCACACCATACCACACCACACTACACCTTCGAAACTTTCCTTCTACATTTTCTCGCGTGACGAAGAGGGGAGGGTGGAGGGGGAGGACGATATTTCCGGCTGGCGTATGCGAGAGAAACGTGTGAACAAAAGCGGATAACGCGGAGGTACGAACGTAGACTCTCTCAAGAGTGTCCGCGTTTCCGGTCAGTGAGCTTCGCGACAATGCGTTAAAAGAAGCGAACACGGGGGACACGGTGCGTCAAGTGCTTAAAATATGTCGTGCGTTGATAACTAGGAAACCCCGGTAAAGCGCCGTAAAGGACGGGCTTTCATCCGTGGTGTGCGCGCGCAAACTAGGCGATCTAGAAAAATACGGCACTTGGAGAGAAAGAGAGCCTTCTCCGAAGAATAAGTGCGATAACTAAACTTGAGTGACTTTCAAGCTGGCCTTTAAGTTTACAATCAACCCTCTCTGTCGCGGATCACTTGTGTTGGAATGAAATTGAGACTTTTCTTATCGAGATTATCAAGTATATTATCTTCAACAATTGTAAATGTTAATTTTATCTAATATGTTACATTACGTACCTTTCTAATTTTGTGTATCCCAAATTAAATAAATATAAATGCATTCCAACTGTAAAGTTTTCAAATACAGCGAAAGGTAAAAATAAATTAGATAATTCGATAAGAAAAGTAATTTTTTTTAATTATTTCTTTTGTGTGTAAATGTTTGATCACAAAATATACATTGAGAGAAAAGTGTTTGGTACTTAAGATCATAATTGTATGATAAAATAATTATGAAGCTCCATTTTAATTATTGCTGCCATAATTAGTAATATTAACTAATAGCTATAATTTGCAAAGTTAAAACAATTATAATTATATTTATAGTTGACACCGAAATGACTATGAATTATAATTAAATAATAAAATGCATTTTTTTTCTCAGTGCTATCTTCTTCTATTTGAAAATGAGAAGAAGGAACAACGGCAATAGGCATCAATACCGACACATTTCAATTTCATGTCCAAAATTACAAATCTTAGACCGCAGTACAGCACTGATGTAAAACGATGCAGATCGATGAGGCACGCGACACGAGTCTATCACACAAGCGATTAGTATCGCGCGAGTATAAATAACAAGTGAATAATAGGTTAATCACCCTACAGTCACTTGATCGTCGCCCAGACTGGCTCCTCCCTCTTCCTCTTAGAATCCTTCGCAGCTGCTTCTCATACAAGCGAGAACACACGATCTCATGCGCGCGCTATTTACCAAAATGCAAAAAATACAGGACTAATTGCGCAAGCCATATTTTTCGATTAAACGCGTGTCACGGTGCGCAGTGTCACGATTCATGATCGCTGCGTCTTCGTGACATTTCGTTGGTGACCGTGTGTATCAACTGTATCAACGGCAATAACTTTATTCTGATTTACTACGCGACGCGACACAAGTCAAACTAGGATTAAGATGATGAATCGAGACGATTAACCCTTGGTTTTCATGCATGCGTTAGCGCGCGCGTTACAGTCGAACACGCGTCTCTTTGCATTATTCCAATCAAATGTGTGCTTTTTTTCGCAAAGGCGAGCATTTATTTTTAATCATATTGGAAAGTTGAGATTTTCTGTTGAGCGCGTTAAACGCGCACATGGATGGAAACCAGGGGAAGTTACACAATGTCACTGCTGCAGCGTCCATGCCTCCTACACCTCCCTTTTCTTCCTTCTTTCTCTTTCTGTCTATCTACTATATCTTTGCCCACACCGTTTTTCCTTTATGTTTGTGGTACGCGCGTCGCGCCGCGCCGCGCCGCGCTGCGAGAAGAAACCCGTCTGGATTTAATTTAACTTGAAGAAGTCGCGCGCGGAATTTTAATCCCGTCGTCTTCTCGCATCTCGCCGTTGTATGTAGTTGCCCGCCGATGATTCTCCCCGAGCTGTCTCCATGACCAGAATGTCAATGCAATAACGCGTTGCGTAGCTATCATAGGTCGATCCTCCGGTGTTATTAAACCGCGCGAAAATGATCCGGCGAATGATATCTCGACATCCGTGCGAATAAATATTTCAATGGTGATAAAATATAAAAATTAAAAAAAAAAAAACAAAGTATGTAGGTAATATCACGTTATAAAGTATGATAGAAACGTATCAGAGAAAAGTATCACAAATATATATCCTAAACAAAATATTTTTTAGTACAACTTTTGTGTGGATATTGATGAATTTAGAAAATAATTCTTGGCATATCAATATGAGGGTTGTCGAGTTCGCCGCTTAGACTGCATGCACGAGGGACAGGGTGGAAGGTGATCAGAGGGCAACGAGAGAGAGAGAGAGAGAAAGCGGGAACAGCGTCGGAAGTAAGAGGAAATCGGAGGCTGCGGCATTGGCGAACTCCCGTTGTCAGTGGGAAGGGCGAACAAAGAAACCGCGGCGGTATTAATAGCAGAGTTCTCGACGAGAGTCGGGTGCGGGAGTGAATCGAGTCTAGCTGGCTGGTTAACCGACAACGAGGACGACGTTACTGGCGCGGTAACGAGCTTCCCGGAGACTAAATAATGCCCGGTGCCCTTGAATGGCCATGAATCGCCGTCTGCCCTCGTTCTCTCGTGTGTTCTCTCCTTGTGTCTCGCGTTAAATTACTCGCGCCTTTCCTACTTCTTTTTATTCCCTGCTGTGAAATCAGCAATACATATCAGGGTGTGCATATGTGCTGTAAAAGCGCGACCAGATTTCGTCGCGCTTTGAATATAAGTATACATACAGGAGTACTCGCGAAGCGGAAATGGCGCGCGCTTCGTATAATTAGATTGTCGGACTTCGGCTTCTTCGCAATGCGACCTGTTTTTCCGACGTGACTTCGCGCCGTGGCCAGTTTTGCGAAAGCTGTGGCTTGCACGCGCATCAGTCTTCTCGAATATGGTACAACCACGATTCTGCAATAACGAGCTTTCCATCGACGTGATTGCGCGTGATCTCACTGTAATCGTATCCGAGCTGACAGGAGAAATGCAGAATGCATATTGTTTCACATGCGTAGCAGACGAAGAAGAAACTGTCGGTAGATATAAACGTGTTTATTAAATATTCGTTATATGCATTTCAACAATTTCGTATGACTTTTCTCATGTAAAACATGAAAATTTCTAATACAAAATGTATTTTGATACTTTATATTTTTTAATTTTAAGTAATGTCGAATTGTATCCAATTTTTTAATTATTCCCATGTCACCACAGCTGCTGTTCAATTTCATCAATTTAATTAAAACAATAAAGTTAAATCATTTAACTCATAAAACGTTTTTACAACGTATTACAATGTATTTAGCTCAAAAGTTTATTATTTACTAGGTACGTACATATAATAATTAATAAAAATACTGCTTTACTTGAAAACTAAATAATTTAATCACAAAAATAGGTTTAAATGTAATTTTTTTTTAATTACACGTGTTTTGTGTTAAAATAAGAAATTTTGACACATATGGAAGTTAAAAATAACAAAAAAAAATCAAATAAAATGTTACAACTCAAAAAATTGATTTAAATGTGGTTATTAATATTTAACAGTGTGGATGCGATTGAAAAGTTTTTGGTAAAACTTTTTTTTTAACTCGATAAATCAGATCCAAATCAAATATTCTCAATTTTGAAATTAATTTAAAGTGGTCGAATCGCTTTTTAAATTTAATCGAGTTTTAAATTTATAATCTTTATTTAGCGAAGCAGCAGAAACGCGCCCTAATTGTTCTATCCGATATATTTAGGTTCGTTTCACTAATGCAATTTTGTGGTCGATCCTCGATACCCGCCGATCGAATTGCGAAAGAATCCGATGGAGCAATATTGCACTTTATACATCATATTGCTGCAGTAACGAGCTTGCGCATCGCGCGCGGTAGACTAAATCATGGCAAGTTATTGAATCGCGGTTAGAACATTAGAACGCATTCATCCATGAACGCCGATTTTATAAGCGGCAACCTTTTTGCGAGTGGCAACAGAAACTGCTCGCAATAATCTATCGGAACCGCTCAGACAATTGGCGCCATATTTAACCCGGTAATAGCTACCTAGTTCATTTTTACACGTAAACAATCACCTGCGGAATGATTTTTACACACTCGACTAAAAATTATTGTTATTAATTATACATGCATAATTTTAGTACTCAATATTTTTTGAAAGTAATAACGAAAGAGAAAAAATAGATGTGGATTCTCCATCAGTACAGAAAAAAAACTACTATGCTTCATTTACTAGCTACTGTACGAGTATATAAAAATTAACTCAAGTGACTTCTCGAGTTAAGATGGTGCAACAATAAGAACCCGTGATTTCAAAGTTCACCTACGAATTTTCTCATTTTTTTTTTATTTTTATAGTATCTGGTAAATGAGAGAAAAATGGACTCGTCTTCGTTTACGTTGCCGGTTTAAGAGCTCGAAATCTAATTGTATCGTCCGTGTAAAGACGCGCGGTAGCGTATGTCCAACGCGATTTTCTCTGGAAAGCAAACATTGTTATCCCTGCCGGCAGCCCACGCGAACCATTTTCACAGATACCATCGATGCCGCTCGATTCTGCCAATCTCTTTCCTGAAAGACATTCGAGAAAATGCCATTAGGATCACGCGCAGTCCATTGTTCGTCGACTTTTACGAAAACTTTTCTTTAGCCCATAGCAAACTGATATATTTATACGATGTGTAGAATTTCGCAAAGTCCTTCAATTTTGTCACTCAATTCAATAAAAAGAAACAAAATTTCAAATTTGCTAAAGAAGATTGTACAGTGTACTTTAAAAAACCATTTATATTTTTTTGCTAAACTTTCTCATTTCCCCTATTTTATTTAATTATTTCATATCTTAATATTTTACTATATTAATATTATTTTAAATATATATTTAATATAATCTTAATTTATGGTAAAATTTTTTCAGATGGTAGAATTATCAATATAAGATTATTATTACTAAGATAACAGTAATAAAAATGGAGCTAATTATTTTACCCTGCAATAACAGAATAACACAAGTTACAAATACTAAAAACTGTCTTTTCGATGCCACATATAAAATTATAAATAAAATTCTATCGTGAAACAAATTACAGAGAGAGAGAGATTGTCTAAAATGAGAATTTAAATAAATACTTTTACAAAATTTTTCCTTAAAAATCTAATCAAATTTTGTCACGAATGATGATATATTTTTTCCCCAAACGCGTCGTCGTAGCATTGAAGAATCTCTTCAGTCAGAATTACATAAAACGGTCACTGTGTATTCGAGGCAAGTAAAAGGAGGGAAAACGTGTCCGAGTAGAAACGCGACGGACAAGCCCTGTCCCTCGGGATGAATTCGAAATACATTCACGTCTCGTACGAACAAAGTACAGCGGTGGTTGTCGATTCCCATCGGAATTTCCTCTCTTCCGTTCGCCCTTCGCTCGTCGGAATCGAAATGCCGAGTACACTCTTACGAAACCACCGACTTCCGATTTACATTACTCCCGCTACCGCATGGTTATTCCTGCGAAGGTCAATCCCTTCAATGCCTTCCTGAAGGAGAGATTCTACGGGAGGCACGCGCGCGGCCACAGAACGTGGAGAATGCAAAACTTGCTGTTTTTCCTCAGTCAGAATCTCACCGCAAAATTTTGGTTACATAAAATAAAAGACGTTAGAAAAATAAATAGAATATTGTGCGATCAAATATGCGATACAAGCAGCTAAGTTTCAAAAAATTTTTAAGGGCATTATTGTTACCAAAAATTTGCCAGGGAGAAGAATTATTGCTTAAATATACTCCTGTTGCGATGATTGTCAAAAATTGCTAGATTTTTCCAATTTAATAATATTTAAATATTATAGTTATCTCCTGTGGTAAGTTGTTTTATTTTTTAATAGAATAAAAAAAATTTATTTAATGCAAACATGTTAAAAAATAAAAAATAATCTAAAAAAAAATTATATGATTCTTGTTAATGAATAAAAATTATGCCTCGACACAAATGGAATGATTAATATATCACATCATAACATCTTTTTAAGAATCTAAAAAAATACATTAGATATACAATAATTTCTTTTTTGTTATTAAAAAATAAAACAACTTATATGTTACAAAAAGAAAAAATCGTATTATTCTCAACATAATTTATAAAACGGAAACGGAATGATTTCGCGGTGGACAGATCGGCAGTTATGGATATGTGATTTGCTGTAAATAGTGTGAAGGAAAAATATGAGAAAGAAATGTGCTCGTTTGAGGGGGGAGAGAAACAAGAGATAGGAAAAAGGGAGAGAGAAAGAGAGAGCGCGAAAAAAAGACGGCAACGCATTAAATTCGCATTAACGGCGAGAAGGGCTATTCGAGGGCAGTTTTCGTTTGCGAATCTCTCGAGTATCTTTATTTTCTCGCTCCCCCTCCGTTACTTCTGTGGAGATTACCATTGTGTTCTTTCCCATGTTCCCTTCGTTCCAAGAAGAAGAAATCCATGGCTATCAAAGACGAAACGGCTAAGTGTGCCTGGGTTTTATTTCGAAAACGCGAACATGGTGTACGACGAAAAATGTTACGAAGACAAGACAAAGACATTGAGATAGAACAAGAAAAGAAGAATTCTAAGAGAGAAGAGATATTTCATACTGTGCGACTTATAAAGCAATTCTATACACGGAAAGAATTTTCTCTTCAAATTTATCCTTAAAATCACGTTAATCGTATGAAACATAAACATTGAATTTTAACATAACTTTAGTAAAATTATAATAAAATTCTTCGATATCAATGTCTCACAATTATCACGACTTTTGAGTTCAAAGCTCAACTATAAAGTTGCAGTTATCGTAAGAGAACGTTTAATATAGCATTATTACATAATATAGATAATCTTATAAGTTATTAAAATATAATTCGAGTTTCTAGTTATAAAACTTTTACCAATGTAAAATGTCTAATTTTTTCATTAAATATTTAAATATTTGATTTCTTTTATCAGCTAGAATAGATCATAGATTATTTTAAAAGATAGATTATGCATGTCTTTATTTATATTCCATTTGTTATGAAAAACTTCTCTGCAGGGGGACACCACATTATCACTTTTAAACCTGTTACAAGATAAAATCCCGAAGCCCAAAATATAAATTCGGTTGCTTTTGCGAATCAACTAAACTTCTTGACGTTTTTTTCATTCGATATTGTATTCCATATTTCGGCCAATTCGACTAGACCAACTCCTGTATTCCTAGTGTTCCTATGTTCTCCCTTTCCCTTCTGTCTTGCTCTGCAAGACGGTGCGAGCGTGCTCGGACTACTTAGATACCTAGAGGGGAAGGAAACGTTTTCAACTTCAATATATTTTCTGCACGCGTGATCGCACACGCGAATCATATTTCTTCGCGATCTCACGCAATCGTTGGAAGACGCGACTATCAGAGTTGCTTTTCAGACCTTTGCCGTTCTGAAAAAATAATTTTTCATACAAGGTGGAATAACCGAAAAATAAATAAGTTCATTAATGCACTTCAACTCTCTTTGCAAGTAATTATATAATACTAATCATGTTATTTATTTAATGAGATTATTGAAACTTAACAATATGCATCCAAACTCAAACGACGTAAAACGTCACATAAAATTTTATTTCTTTAATTAAATAACCAAGTTTAACCAATTTAATTTTTACTGCGCCGCAATCTCAATTCTGTCTAAGGAAGGAAAATTATTAATTAAACTATTAACCTAATTGAATAACTACTCACTGCGACCTTTTATGAAAAAAAAAAGAAATTACGTATAGTCTGTTTGAAAATGAGTTTGGTTATTACTAGTAAAAATAATGCAGTTGGCAGAAGTGAAAATTACTGGCGTTGCGTTTCGTTTCTTCCACCAATAAAACCAATAGACGATTCCAAATAGTCCGAAATGTCATAAAGATTTTCAGGTTTAAAACTGCGGACATTTCAACGTTACCGCAAGCTTGTAGTAACATTGCAGAAATCTTTTGTAACTTCCATACAATATTATAATGTTTCAATTGGGGATATTTTTGAACAAAGAGATAATTGCATAATAATAGGGAACTGCTCTATTTAAACAAATTGCTCAATTCACTCACTCAGTTGTTACTGTTGCTACTGCTGCTGCTGCTGCTGTATTTCCTTCCCTGTTGAGAGTGACCAACACCGCCAACACGAACGTTACGCGATACGTTGCGACACAGCTCGAGACAGCGGCGAGAGTCGTTTGAATGAAAGTTTACCTAAACACAACGGACACAAACGAAACAACGACTTTATTGCAAGAATAAAGCATCCTTTCGTAGTATTCGAGGAAATAGGCGCGCGTGAGAACACTGATTGTGAGCGACACGACACTCACGACAGGTACACGATGCCGCACTGGCGCACTTCACAAAGGAGTACGATTACTTTTACATACGCCACAGTCACTCACGTGTCAAAACGATACTGTGCACCACCGTATTCGGCATTCGACCATCGTATTTCCGCATAATCCGATCTCGAAATACGCGTAGCGTCCGTGGTCCGATCACTGACGAAGTAACAAGAAAGATGGCGGCAACAGCTGATCGTAGTACCGCAGTTTAGCGGTAGCGGTAGCGGTGGCGCAGTCGTCGCGGGCCCGACGTTTTACGAGAGTGGG
>QKQZ01037429.1:0-11805 GCA_003595255.1 Solenopsis fugax
ATGTATATATATATATATAATACAGGATAGTTTATTTAAATCGAACATCTTGAATATTTCACTTATTTTTGAGGCTATGAAAAATATGTTTCAGATGAAAGTGGAACATTTTCGAGGGGACGTATTTTGGTCACGTTTTTTTTTTTAGGTGGAGACGCAAAAAAAACATGAAGATTATTTATATATATACACAGAGAGAGAGAGAGAGAGAGAGAGAGAAAGAGAGAGAGAGAGATTCAATAAAATAGTTGAAACATTAAAATAGTTAAAAATTCTAAAACCATTAGTGTATGTTATGGTACATTATTTCACAATCTGGAGCTTTTAACCATTTTAATATTTTAACTATTTTACCATTTAAATCGAGAAAGAGCCAATGTACAGTTATAGTGCTCTTAATGCTGAAAATAATGTTAAAATTCTAATATTATTTATTGGTTTTAATATTACTTATTTTGTTTACGTGTATATTTTTATCTATATAAGCTAAATAATCTTATTTCTAAATAAAACAAAATATAATTAAAATGATCCGAAACATGTATTTATAATTTATAAGTGTCTTGGGCAATTCTAATTATATTTAGTTTCATTTATATTATATTATATCGAGTGCAATTATACCATGTAATAATTTTATTTAAATTTTACTAAATGAATTTTTCAAGAACATTAGTTAATCAATTAAATTAATAGTTAAATTAATAGAAAATTAAAGAAATAATATTTGAAGTAGATATTAAAAATAGATCTAAATTCACATCTTGTCGCAACAGTGAATTTCCTAAAATTAATGTAACTAAATCTTGTTAAACAGACAATGTCATATTATCTGAAGCTTAAATAGAAAATCGTGAAAAATGATTTTATGATTTCTATTCCAAATTCTCTTCATTTCTCCCAAATCGTTAGAAATAAAGCCCTATAGCGACGGTGACGGGACTTTGGGCAACAGTTCGATCGTAAAAACGAATGGATTTGGAGTATCTCGGTCCTTCTACCTTCCTCTTCCGAGCATCTATCCTTACCTTGGCTGGCATTGGCCCGACACCATCACACTTTGCTCCACTTTTAGCCGAGCGACGTATTACAGCGACGCCACTTCCGTAAATTGAAGAAGCCCCAAACCCGTTCCGCGAGCAGGATGCCAAGCTACCATGACATATCGATACCAATTTCTAACAAGGCAGCTAAAAATCCAGTACATACCAGCACTCGAGTCTTGTTTCTTCGCAAAGGAACAGATTTAGGAAGGACTCAGATTTTAAAACAAAGCTGCGTGCTCGAACGACATATCAGCTCGATCTCTGCTAGACTCTATAACATTTTTTAAGTAAACTATATTGATTAGAGAGCTTTTTTTAATCTCGTTGACCCGCGTGAAGTTTTCATTCAGTTAATACCATCCGACACCGATAGTTTCGGTAAGTTCGCGCGGAAGTGAAATCCAGAATGCGGCTCGCACGTGATATTCCGATCGCGGACTTCAAATTGATACGTTTTCTCGAAGATTTCGCGAAGTCGACGGAATCCAATTTTAGCCGAGTTTTCAGGACTCGTTCCCGATGGGAGTCAATGAGGAATTCTCGGCTATCGCCGCTCGGCACGGATCCACTCGACGGATCAATCGTACTCGACGGAAGCTGCGGCCGTATGCATGCATGCATGCAGGAAGCTCTCCAAGCGAGAAACGAGCGCATTGCATTTACGCAGCTTTCACGTGTACGTCGCCGAGTGCGAGTGCCAGGCGTGACAGGCATTGTCTTCTTCTAAAACGGCCGCCGACGATTATTGCCATTATCGAGAATCGGGCTTTCACGGTTACGGATCTCCGACGACGCGGACGTGTTCGCGCCTCGCGCTCAGCGCTCTATTCAGCGATATCAGACTTAAAAGGTTTTATACTGCGCTACATTGAGCCCCGTTCTAGTTAATTATTTACGTTAGGCATCAATGGAATGACATTTTAACGAAAGTTTCATCGTCGCAAGATGTGACATATTGACAGACAGTAAATATCGAACAATAATTTGTTTGAAATTATTATTAGTAATTGCGAGATACATTGCAATAACAATATCAATAAAATAACGCATGTGTCAGGATTAATTGCATTATTCAATCTAATAACTAAATCTAATAACTGTGTTTGAAAGTAACGGCACACAGTTCAAGAGAATTAGAAAAAATGGTAAGGTAAATTGGGTTATTGTGGCCATACGGAAAAGATGGTCATAGTCTGTAATTTCTTCAGTAATTGCTAAATAGTGCATTTTTATAGTCATTCTGAAAGATAATCAATATTTACAGTAATTTATATGCGTACACTATTCGAAATAATCCTATTCTGAATATTATATAATATTTTTACTTTTGACTACCTGCAAAGTTTTGCATGTGTCCTCTAAAAGCTGCTATAACGAATAAATTACTGTTAAGCTACCATAATCAACGTTACGCGTAATAAAGAAACCTAAATTGTAACGTGACTTATAATTTGTACTTTTATTTTCACTATTCATTTAAATACACTATGATCATCTTTTTATTACAATTCTGGCAAGATGGCCTACTTTGTTTTTTCATACATTATTTTTCTTTAAATTATAGAAATCTGTTTCTTTTTTTTTTACTTTAAAAAAATTATAATTGTTATGTTATTATTGCAATATCAGATTTTAATTTTTATGTTACTACTGCAATATTATAATTATAACTAATTGTAAGTCATATATAATTATTGTATACATATATATATATATTTAAGATATATGTACATGTTTGTACTAAATAAATAAAATTATAAGTTTTATTTATCACTTTAGAAAATGTTACATTTATTTTTAACATAAAACGTGTATAGCCAACTGTTCCATAATACTACGGCCATCTTTTCCTTAAAATTTTTATAAGATGGCCAATGCAAGTGTTATAATATTTTGATAATATTAGATGTCTAATAAGTGTTTTCTCTTTAAATTCAATAGTATTATTAACTTTAAGATTCAGTGAAGTCAAACATTATTAAAAAATAACAAAAATAAAAATGTGTTTTTTGCATTTTAAAAAACTATGGCCATCTTATCCGAGTTTACCCTATGTAAAATTACACAAGAAACGTTTCAGCACTAAGTTCTAGCTATGATCATTTAGGCTTGTCAATTTATTTGTGTTAACTTCACTATGTTTTTTTTCACTACTTATTGTTTAACTTTAATCTGCATCTTTGTACGGCTGGATTTTATTAATCGTTTACCATTACACGTAATTACATATTTAATACTTGAATAATTAACGACGAGAACATTACCGAGAGGATATTACAACGTTCTTGCGCCGAAACATTCATTACATATGGTGACACCTTCGCTGTAGTCTTATCTCCCGCATATTATCTATTCTCCGGACGCTATTCGGCCCTTGTAAATCCCCATACTGTCTGTTTTTGCTGCCAGCCACCGTCGTGTCGCGGATCGTAATACGGTGCTCACTGCTCCGTTTTACGCAACGTCATATTTCAGAGACGATGTCGCACGACCGCCGTCTCTGAACAAACCTGTATATGCATCATACGAGCAATTGCTCCTCCCTCCCTCTCTCTCCATCTATCTATCCATCTATCTATCTATCTATCTATTTATCTATTCATCTATTCTACCTTCCTCTCTCTGATTTTGTTCGGCATGCTTGTGTATCAATGTCCGTTCAGTAGAGCATTAACAACAGAATGGCAGGCGCGAGCCGCTCGTAAAACGGGAGAGCATAGTTTTGACTGGACATGTACATCTAGCCGTTGTAGGCTCTGGGCTTTGGATGCATACACTCGAAATCGCGCGTACTACATACAGGATTAATGGCGATAAGCGCGGATACGCGAATGACGGATTAATGGGGCGAACTGATTTTCAGCGCGGTCTCTCTCGATTTGGATCACCTGGATGATGGTCGAGCTAAAGATACCCTTTTGTTACCGGGCACAAGTGGCTAATGTGACAGGAAATTTAGGACAAGGCTGACACAACGTCGATTTGAAGCTATCTGTGTTAAATCTATCTCTTCCATTTATAGAGAATTTCATTCTCTCAATATATGTATGTAACAGAAAGTTTTATTTTGTTGAAAAAGTTTCGTATGCTTGAAATAGACTTCGTTTTAGAAAAATATAAATCCAAGTTATTTTCGTTAGTGCTTTCTTCAAATTATTGTATATAGATAATGAAGTGAAAATTAATTTATATATATTATACTTCGTTATATTATTAGAAAACTATTTTATCCTTATCTCATTTGCTTTCACGAATCCTAAACATGCAAATATATATACACGAACAAAATTTTACATAAATACATATTGAAAGTTACTCTGCAATATAATAAGAGAATGCTGAAAAGAATCTCAATAATTATAACGCTCTAATTATTAAATTTGCTAAATGCACTTAACAAACTTGAACAATTTTATAGTCGTATGATACAACACGGAACACGGTCCTCCTCCCATTTGCTATTCAAATGAAATTGGGAGCGGTTATTCTGGTCACGTACTTTTCAAGGCGAAAGTAAGACAAATAAAACGAGGCACATTTGCTAGATGATTACTGTGATTATCTAAAATAATTTTGTTTGCACGTAGCGTGGTTAAATTACAATATTCTCGAAATTTATATACCATTCATACACTCGGTTTGTGTTTTAATAGGAAAAGATACTTTTATATATTTTTCTCTCTTTAAAATTCTGTCAAGAATTCCATACAAGCATTATATACTGAGTTTTAAAATAATAATATGATTATAAAATTAATTGTTGGCGAATAAAATACTTCTTTTTAATATATAAATATTACTTTAATATTTTTTTACAACTTTATTAATTTTTTTTTCTAACTTTTAAATATATTAAAATTCTGTTACATACCAAAGGTATTATTACACTAAAAAATTGTTACAAGAGTAATGTGAATAATATATGAATTTAAGGATTATCGTATAGATTTTTACTGATATATATAGATTATTTCTTTTTTAGTACTTTTCACAGAATTTTAGGTAGATGAAAAGGCATGTGATTTTCGCATGTTTATAATACAGAAAACTCTATTTTCTCTTTATACTTCCTGTGGAACCAGATTTTTCTACATTTCAAGTTGTTCAGGAATGTAATGATTTTATTAGGATAGCACTTTCTGCTTCGCAACTCACGTTTGAGTCTCTTCTGATTCGATCAATTCTAGAACGCGATAACTTTATCGACTGCAGAGGAAGATGACAATCGATTTCTGTCTTCTCGCAAAAAGAGAAAAGATTTTCTTTTTCTTTGCAATGTAGGGAGACATATGGAAGCAAAAATGATGCATATATTCATTCTAGCTGTAAACGCTATCGTATATCGTCTTCGTTTTTGCTAAGATGAATAAATTTAATAGACGATCGACTGCTTAAGTGAGCCATCCAGCTATTTGTAAGGCGCTGATTTTCAGTGGAGTGACTTCGATTTCTTATAGCCTAGAAACGTGGGTGGGGGGCTTCTTTCTCTCTGGTCACGTATCGCAAAGGGAAAGAGGAAAAGGAGTGAAAACGGGAAGTGGTAGAAGGTGGAGGAAGAGATCTATGCGAGGTCCGTACACCCCACGGGAATAATGGAACATCGATAGATCGCGGCACTTTCCCACACACTCTTTCTCAAATCTTTTCGACGAATTGCAGCCGGAGCCGGTAATCACTTGTCCTAGACGCAGCTGATCCTGAAATTGGTTTTTTATGACCGACGCCGTTCGTCATCTCGAGTAGTGACCGGGAAGGAAAGGGTACGTGTCTGGTGCGCCTATCCCGTTCGTTGAGGGAGGGCCTGGCTTGAGAAATGTTACTTTTCCAAGTTAAAGAATAGCCCGTTTTTTTGTTCCGTACATCATTGGGAAAGTTTTGCCGAGTCGCGGGATTATATCCCATCATATCGTCGTTAGTGGAAACGTTATGAACTATATAATGCCGACGTTAATAAAAAATAATAGAATATAAATTGTTGTATATATATATATATGTATGTAATATTGACAATAATGTTGGTTCCGTCCTCTATATCATGCAATTAAGTACTTGTATTGTAGCTAAAAGATTTTCACATAAAATAATGCAAGTTTATAAATCTGAAGAAATTGAAAGATCAGTGAGCGATAGCAATACAAAAAATTTTAACACGTTATAGTTAGTGTAACAAAATATATAAAATGTAATGCAGTAACATAATATGCAATATCTTTTAATCCATATTTCCATCAAAATTACTCCACAAATTTATGAAGATAGTGCAAATATGAAATATTTTCATAACGTTGAAATTTATCCTACATTTGTTTATTTATTGCAACATGCCACTTATGAATTATTATTAATTAACTACGCAAGTCCGCGAGACATGGTTTTAAAATATTTAAAACCAAAATGTAATTAAATAATTAAATAAAATTATTTGAGGAGGGGGATATCAAACCGAATTTTTTATATTAAACGTATCGCATTTTTTGCTGTTGTGTGTACACGAAACATTTTCCAGATTGGCTATTCTAAACGTTGTCGTGTTTTCGCTCTTTAAAACTTCGCCGTTTCTTCCGTCAGAAACTAAGAAAATGACTTTCGCGGAGAGTACAAAATGAAGGTCGAGGTACTGAGTGGCTGACTTTTTTTTCCGTGGCATGAACTTGGAAGTTGACACTACACGTCGCCGTAGGCGACACACCATCGCTACCGCGATCGTTTTCTCTCTTTCCCTCGATTCTCACGAAAGACCCTCTGTGAGCTCTGTTTCAATCACGACGGGGGGTAATCAAAACTCGTGTGAGAAAGCGAAGTGGAAAGTGCACGCCGCCGCAGGAGTGCATTTACGATGGGCCAAATTGCGTGTCGCGCCCCGTCCTACCACGACAAGCCGTCTTCTTGCGGGGGTTGGTTGTCCCATCACCAGGTGACGGAGGATAATGTATCGTGCGCCTCAGGGCGCAAGACGACCGAGGACAGATTGCGTAGTCTACCGTATGCTGGATGCTGGCGCGTCATGCAAGACAATTTTTTTTTCGTACGAAATCGAAAAAAAATGTATTAGACGCACAGAGATTGGAATTATTCGCTTGCCTCGACCGATCGAGGCGTCGCGTTTATTAACTGTTGCATCAAAATGATATCTAATTCGATTGCGTTAGACGATGATAAATACTTTTAATTTGCGGGAAACTCATGTTTATATCGATATTTGTAAAATATCAAAACTTAAAGAAAACTTAAGAGTAAAATTCGTAAAGAAAATCTTATTGCTTCTATTCTTCTAGAGTCATTTTCAATTTTATAATCTCGTCTTAACCTTTGCGGGTAATTAAGACAAGACAAAGCTTTAAGTTTATCTTCTTTTTGTGCTACCTTCATCAAATATTGAAAAAAATTATTTTGACAATTGAAAATAATTTTTTGATTGAGCCGAAAACAATGCCAAATATGAAGATCACATTAAGTTTTCACTGTGCAACTATAAACTTGTCGTATATGTTTTACGATTAAGCTCGCAAAAATTTCTCATTATAAACTTTGAACTTACAGGCTGCATAAAGATCTTATTCATAGCCAAAGCTTAGTACGAGCTTAAAATTTATAAAGTTTCAATTTTTCAAAGTTATAATCACTATTAAGTTGACCATTTCAACCATTTCAACAAAACATATACCTGAAGAAAGCTGAAGTAAGGTTTATACTTGTCATCCTAAGATAGCACTTGTATTTTATGAAAGAAAATATGCCTATCTTATTTTAGGACAAGTTTGAGGAAGAGGAAGTATCTTGAAACATGCATTATACTTTTGCTACAAGGCAAGATTGTTTAAAAAATTTTTGTAATACTGTAATTTTAATTATGAATAGCTTGATGAAACGATGTGATGAAAATGTTCGTATATACTTTTCGTGTTTGTATGCACGGTATTTCATTCTTGTTAATTACTATAAATATTGAATAGCAAACTTATTTCTCTATGTTTTTGATCAACGTCTTCATTTTCACGTATGCCGTACGAAAATGTCAACTTAATGTCTAATGTTAATTATGATTCTGATTTATGAGCAACTGTCGGTCGCTTAATGCATCATATTTACATGGATAATTAACAAAGCTCAAACGTATAAACTTTTCCTCAGACAATATTAATGATACACCCGCTCTTAATCATGTTTACGTCAAAAGTGACATATCTTCGTGTTCACGCCATCGCGTGATTAAGCGAATCTTCAAAGTTGTATGCAATTTTCACAACTGCCAACAACGGACAATGGACAACAGTTTGACCAGTTGACAGATATATATCCGAGCTGAGCAAAAAAAGTTGGCTAGATGATAGGTCTTTTTTAAAAATGTCAAAACATTTTTTTTACATGCCAGCAATAACCGCGGTATTTTGCGAACATGGCAAACAAATCTGTCAAATCTGGTACCAAAGCCGCGGGAATTATAATCTATCAAAATAAAAGGTCAAAATTATTTTGGAGTTTAGTTCACTATTTTTATTTGACAAGTTAATATCGTGCAAAGGAATGTGACAAGATAATGAAACAAAATAATCAGATATTTCCTTTGTCATTTTTGTATAAATATTATTTTAAAATTTACTGAGAAAAAATCAAATTCAAATTGACTAACATTTATATCGAAAAACTCTTCTGTTTTTAAAAATACCATGCTTATTATTTTTTAAGAATCTGTATAATACTTACTTATAGTTTCTTAGAAATGTTTTGGCTATATATGCGAGCTAAAAGTTATCAAAATTTAAAAACTGACGATTTCTTTAGGTTTATTCCTTTTTTTTTCTAATCAACAAGAAAAAGTTTTGATCACAAATGTTCAAATTTTCGTCCTGAAACTTCAAAGAAGACAACAATGACAGATTTGATTTATTATTTGATTTTACAGCGAAAATTACTATATTTTGCTGTAGTTTTAAACAAATAATTTTTAAACAAGTAAGTGAATCTAAATGAATTTTTACACGAATATTTGCTGGATTTTATTAGTATATGTAAAAATTTTGATTTAATTAGTAATACTGCATCCCCATTTTTCCAAATAAGTACTGCAAAACGCGATTTTACATAAGACTCAAGAGTAAATAAAAAATTAAATAATTTTTAAACCAATAAGTGAATTGTGCTCAAATTTTACACAAATTTTTCAACGTAATACTAGAATAGTCTATGAAATTTTTATACTTTTAGTAATGTTTTGAGATATGACTCATATATTCTTAAATTGTAAGAATAAGAAACATGCAGGGAAGAATTGAAAAGAGGGATGTGTTAGTATCTGAGTCATTTATTTTAGAAAAATTTCGCCATTGTAAAGTAAAGAAAAAATTGATCCGTCTGTTTACAATTTATTTTCATTTAGATCTATAATACGAGTATATTTGTATAAGATACATAAATGTACTTCATAAATAAACTGGTAATTTTTAATTAATTAAAATTATTTATTTATGGAGATAATTATCAATATTTAATGCATCTATTTTCGTTTCTTTACAGGTGAGTAATCTTTATGCTGTTACTTCGTATCTACCCGTGACAGAACTTCTTGCATGTGAGTATACGTTGGATTAAGACATACGTATTTTCAAGTAGTAAAATCGATTTCTCTTCAGCCCGGTAATCGATGTATTAAATAGGCGCGCATAGAGATTCAATTTTACGCTCGTAGCACATTTGAATATAAATATTACAATTGTTTATATATAAAATGGCAAAGCATTCGACATTAAAGAAACAACGAATGCTACAAGTTTTAATCTAAAATTGTGTATTTTAATTGTGATTTTAAAAGATGTAGGAACTAAGATATAAGAATCGAGAGTAAACAAAAAAATTAAATAACTTTTAAACCAATAAGTGAATTGTGCTCAAATTTTACACAAATACAACAAACATAATACTAAAATATTCTGTAAAATTTTTATATTTTTGATAATGTTTTGAGATATAACTCATATACATCTTTAACGTATTTTTGTAACTGTATTCCATAATAAATATCGCGTCCCTAAAGAAACGTTAAAGGTTTTACCTTTTTAACTTGCAAAACCTTTTCCAAACTTTCATTTTATTGCCATCTTTTATTTCGTCACCTTGTCTGTGCGTGACGTAATAGCGGGGATAACATACAATTAGGTCACTTTCCAATTACTAGCAGGTCGAATCCACGGAGAGAAAAAAGATATCAGCCGAGCAGTTTCGGTGTCAGATCTTCTTCCTGGCGCAATGCCAGCACTTGCCCCTTCCGAGCCTTGTGAATTGCTCCTGTGTGGTTAGGTTTTTTTATAATCTGCGATAGCGACGCCTGTTTTGCACAGCTACATGCGCATGGTGATAAATGTGGAGAATGCTACAATACCATAATCAGATTCACATATGTATGCAGGTAGCGCAAGTCGCTTCCGGAAATATAACCGCACAAAGCAATTGCAAATGAGTAAAAATGAAAAATCTGAATGAAAAATTACGTATGAAAAATTTATATGTATATTCGTTAAAAGATAATTAGTTCTTTCAACGTATTATTTTAAACGTAAAAGTATAACTGCCCAGTCGAGCAATAGGTTCTGCGAGAGTGCTTTCTCCTCCCCCCTCCCCCCAAAACGCTCGTTTCTGTGGCTTTGGTTTTTCGACCCGTTTTTCCACGAAAGAGTCATTCCGTGAACGGAGTTGCACCGCCATTTCGACCGCAGCCGGTACATACATTTTACAAGATGGAAGCTACTACAGGGGTAAGTGGCATTCCGTGTTTCAAATGACTCGCCGCTATGCCTGGCAAAGACATACAACCCGAGCGGTCCGCACCTTCATTCGTCTCCGTTCAAGAACCCGCCAATCCGCCACGGCCGGCGCGGTGGTGACGCAATCCTTTAATCCGACCCTAAGACCTTTTCTGTATTCCCAGGCGAAACTAACCTGTGGTATGTCGAAACTTCCACTTTGTCGCTCGGCGAATAATATCCAACTAACGCGCTTCCCGAGAGTCGCCTCTGTTAACGTATTCCTTGAGCGCGAGAGACGCCGGTAAGGGGCTCGGGCATTTTTATTTAAGTTTGCAAATCGCAAGAGATGCAAATCCGACTTTCCCAAAGTGCGTTGTCCGACTATCCTTTTTGTCACTCGCGAATAAAGTGGGCACACAGTTGAAGGCAAATGTGTAGCCAAATTTAATATGTTTAAATCATATTAAAGGGAAATTTGACTGATACGTGAAAACACAATATAAACAATCGAGAAGCCCTAACGATCATAGCTTGTGTGATTTTAAATACTTTTTCAAGTTCACGAAATTGTGCGTCAAAATAAATTTTCGATCTTGAAACACTGCTTTAAGTTCAATAAGAATTAGTAATATCACGTTATTAAATTGAAAGTCAATTTAATAATATATGATACTAACAAGCATCTAAATGTAATGATGCCAATGAGAACTTTTTTACCCATAAAAAATTGTAAAGAATTTATTGCGATTGGACCCCGCACATTTCTTATGGATTTCGGTTCTCGGTCAAATCTTCTCATATTTTGGGAAATTGTAGTTCCAGGTGTCTTGATTAAAAGTGTCAATGAGTGCGACCTCCTAAAATTAATAGTTTTCGAGATATAACTGGTCAAACTTGGCTCCATTATTTTGGGCATTGGGCAATATAAATAATCTCTGTTTCTCGGTCCCACATGATCCTACACTGAGAGAAAAAATTGTAGTGGTGGCAACTATAAGGGGACAACCATACAAATTTTG